>PVIH01007590.1:0-98988 GCA_004025045.1 Sigmodon hispidus
TTTTTTTTTTTTTTTTTTTTTTTTTTTTTTTTTTTTTTTTTTTTTTTTTTTTTTTTTTTTTTTTTTTTTTTTTTTTTTTTTTTTTTTTTTTTTTTTTTTTTTTTTTTTTTTTTTTTTTTTTTTTTTAAAGTTTTTTTTTTTTTTTTTTTAACTTTATTTATTTATTTGCCTTGGTGTTTGCCCGGAACTGGAACTACAGACAGCCGTTAGCTGCCATGTGGGCGCTGGGAATCGAACACGGGTCCTCTGGAAGAGCAGACGGCGCTCCCAACCGCTGAGCCATCTCTCCAGCCCCATGATTTTTGCTTTTAATAGCTTTTGGAGCATGAGCATTTAACAGGCTCACTAGATTTATTCGCCAATAGGTAGACTCCCTGGCCTCCATACCCATTCACGTCTGTTATCTCCCAGATGAAGGGTTCAAGGAACCCTCAGGCAATGAGATTCCTATAGGAACTGCATAGAGCTCAGAGTTATGCAGGCTTGCTCATGAGCAGCTTGAGAACCAGAGAGGCTGCAAGGAATAGCACTGCAAGGAGAGGACCATGTATTATGATTCTGGGTCTCCTGAGGAACATGCCTGATTGCATAGAGGTTCATGTTCAAAGGGATTAATATTAAAAACCTAGACCCTCTCCTCCCCAAAAGATATCTGCTATGTATATGTATCAATTTCACAAGAGTCATGGCATTCAAGATGGCACCTTTAAGAAGTAAATATTCAGTTTTTGGGAACTGGGTCATTATCCCAGGTAAAACAGAGTGTAAAATGGCTTAAGTGTACAGGACCTGAAGGATAGAGAGGAATAATAAAGCCATATGTGGATAACATTGCTATAAATTTATGGGGATGAGATTTACAATAATGAAACACACAGATTAACATTCCTCCAAACACAGAAATAAATCATAAACTAACACATATTTCTGGGAGAACTATTAGAAGGTATTATGAAAAACAGTCACAAACTATTCAGGTTGTACAGAAACAAGGCACAACGGCTGTTGATCTTTCAAAGACACTCATAGCACTACCTTTAAAATGGCTGACGGATAAACCTATATGGATTAATCAATGGCTGGTAACAAAAGAGAAATTGCAGGCCTTAGAGCAGCTGGTACAGGAGCAATTAAATGCTCAGTATATAGAAGAATCAATGCACTCTTGGAATTCTCCAGTATTTTTTTTATTAAAAAGAAATCTGAAAAGTGGAGAATCAAAACAGATTTAAGAGCAATAAACAAAGTGATCCAGCCAATTTAAAAGACTGGGTTTTTTTTTAATATATTATTAAAACAAACAAACAAAAAAAAAAAAAAAAAAAAAAACAAGAAAAAAATTCACCTTTACATTGCCCACTTAAAATAGTTCTCGGCCTGTAAAGAGGTATTACTGGAGGGTCGTTCCTCAAGGTATGCTAAATAGCTCTACGCTATGCTAATATTTTGTAAAAAAGCCAGTGGAACAAATACGTAACAAACTTCCACAGTCTATAATTTATCATACATGGATGACATTCTGTTGGTTGAGTCAAATACTGATATCTTATTAAAAAAAAAAAAAAAGTTTGAGGAAGTGAAAAAAAATTTTGCCTGCCTGGGGATTACAAAGAGCCCCTGAAAAAAATACAAAGAGAAGATTCCATTAATTATTTAGGTTAGAAAAGAGGCCAACAAAAAATTATACCCCAAAAGGCACAAATCAGAAGAGATGGATTGAAGAAACTTAATGACTTTCAAAGATTACTAGGAGACATCCTCAAAGCAAAAGATTGAATTTTTAAAGAAAAATAATTGGATTCTCTCTCGTGTTGTATGAGATAAACCAATTTTGGGACCTCGCACATTTTATACCAATACAAACAAATCAGGAAATGAAGGCTACAAATCAGAAAATATAAGTAAAGTGGCTCAAAGCCCTTATAATTCTGTTCAAAAGTCAGAATTATATGCTATTGTGATTGTATTAATGGATTTTACCCAAGCTCTCAACATAGTCACTGACTCTCAGTATGCAGAAAGAATAGTTTTTCACATTGAAACTGCTGATTTTATTAATGATGAGTCAGAACTGACTCCATTATCTATTCAATTAGAAGAAATAATCAGGAATAGGGATCATTCCTCCTATTTAACACACATTAGATCCCATACAGGTCTGTCAGGTCCTTTGGCGCAAGGTAATGATAAAATTGATAAATTATTATTAGGAAATGTGCTACAGGCCTCAGTTTCATAAAAAAAAAAAAATCACGTCAATAGTAAAGGATTAAAAAAAGATTTCTCCATCACTTGGCAACAAGCCAAAGAAATTGTAAAAAGATGTTCCACCTGTTCTTTCTACAACCAAACTCCATTATGAACAGGGAGTAACCCTAAAGGTATACATAGGAATGAAATCTGGCAGATGGATGTGTTTCATCTTACAGAATTTGGGAAATTAAGATATGTACATCATACAATAGATACATTTTCAGAATTTCAACGGGCAACTGCTTTGAGTTCAGAAAAGGCTGATTCTGTAATCACACATTTGCTAGAAGTTATGGCCATCATGGGAATACCTGTAGAGATTAAGATAGACAATGCTCCAGCATATGTCTCTAGTAAAATAAAACATTTTTTGCTTATTATAATATAGTGCATAGTACAGGAATACCACATAACCCTACAGGGCAAGCAGTAATAAAGAGATCAATCAAATCAAACTCTAAAAGAGATGCTAAATAAACCAACAGAAATAACAAAGACCCCTAGAAATGAACTACATAATGCTTTATTAACTTTGAATTTTCTCAGTGCTAATGAGAAAGGAACAACAGCTGCTAAAAGGCATTGGACTATAGAAAAAAACAAATGAGCTAAATCACCCCGTCTATTTCAAAGATGTACTGACCTCAGAATGTTAGCCAGGCTATGTGCTATGCTGAGGAACAGGTTTTGCTTTTGTTTCCACAGGTGAAGAAAAATTTTGGGTACCATCAAAATTAAGAAACACTTGATTTGAACTGGAGAAACTTCATGAAAATAAGAATCGATGGCTCATCCACCTAAATTACAATTTTTAAGTTGTAAAAAAAACCCAAAGGACTGGGACAGGTTTTTGTTTTTGTCTTTACATAAAACCAGAAATACCTATCTTCAAGAAGTTAAAAGACCTTGAATATATAGACATCTAGAAAAAAAGGGAAGCTATGCAAATAAATTCACAAGAAAAGAATATTGGACCTACTCTACAGGGTAAAATTTCATTTCTTAACCTCTATATCTTTATTTGTAGGAAAAGTTTAAGTGTTGAGGCTTGAGAGATGGCTCAGAGGCTAAGAGCATTGTCTGTTCTTCCAGAGGTCCTGAGTTCAATTCTCAGCAACCACATGGTGGCTCACAACCATCTGTAATGGCATCTGGTACTCTGTCTGTATACTGTATACATAATAAATAAATCTTTTTTGTTAAAAAAAGAAAAGTTTAAGTCCTAGTTTAATTATAATTTAAAGCTGGCTTTAGAGTTGGAGTGTGACTCTCTCCTTCTCTAAACCCAAACATACTTGTGAATGGAAAATGCAAAATCTATGTATCATATCAGAAGAGCCACCTGATATGGGGCAGAAGAATAACTAAAAATAAGGGACTATTCTATTTTTACTAATCCTATGCTGAATACATATTTATATATTTAGCTTTCTGTACATTCTGTTGGGCTTTAGTTTTCTGCAGTGATCTATGACAATGCCTAATTGCTGGGGCTGCAGAGATGACTCAGGGGTTAGGAGCACTGGCTGATCTTCAAGAGGTCCCGTGTTCAATTCCCAGCAACCACATGGCAACTCACAATGCCTAATTGCAATCTTGAAGTATTCAAAAGGAAGATGAGGCCCCACAACAATGATTTCACATGAACTATGAGAAAGCCACTAGGCTGACAAACACCAAGCATAGATCAGATTTGGTCTATAAACTGCTCAGAACAATTTCAAGTTGGATAGCTGAGATGAACCAGCTTCACAGAGTACTCTAACCAGGACCTGAGACAAGCTGTGCACTTCCCTGTTATGCAGAAACTGGATAACAAATGATACAGCTACATATTTCAGGCCTTGACAATTAACAAAACTTTTCTTTTTGAGATCCCCTAAAGATGCCATTGTCCCCACCCTCCAGACAACAAGAAGTAAATTTAAGAACACTGCACCCACATTCCCAATAAGTGTGGTTGGTAGATTTTTGGTCTTTCAATGGGTTATGGATAATTGTCATTGTTTAGATTAACTGGTTAAAAATTGTTATTGGTTATTAGAAAAAAGCTAAACAAGAGAGATTAGATTTAAGGTTCTTGTTTAAAAAAGGGATACAGATATGATAGAATACAAGAGTAGATTATTCAATCGACTTCTTTAAAAAAAGAAATTACTAGCTTTAAATATTTTACATTGGATTTTACAACTTTTTTCCCCTCTAGTTTTCACTCTACTATGGGTTTATTATTATTATTATTTTCAAGGTGAATAAAAAATAAAAATGTAATTGATAATAAAAGCATAAAACCCAGAGTGAAGCTTTATCGCTTTATAATCACTATACTAATTGTATAAAAGTTTGCTGAGATGTAGAGTTTGAGTCAGGGCAACTGTTTGAGTAGCTTCTTTAAACCAGCTGTACAGTGTTTTAATTTGTGACCTAATTAGAATGAAATAATTTTAGTTATTTTAGAAAAATCAGAGATTATAGGGGGATGGTTCAGTGTTTGGTACTCGCGAAGACAAAATGTCAAATGTCAGCATTTATCTAAGTAACCAGGTGCAACCCCAGAGTGGGGTGAGACAGGAACACTGGGGTCTGTTGGATGTTAACCTAACCATTCCCCAACAAAGCTCCAAATTCAGTAAGAAATTCTGCCTCAAAGGAATAAGACACCTGACACTACCCTGGCCTCCAAAGCATGCACACCTGTGCACAAACCACTGCGAGCTTTCTCTAGATAAAACAATAACTCTATCCCAGTGATTCTCAACCTGTAGGTAGAGACTCCTTGGGGGATGGGCACATATCAGATATCCTATACATCTGATATTTTGGTTATGATTCCAAACAGCAACAAAATTACAGTTATAAAGTAGCAACAAAATAACCTTATGGTTGGGGGTCACCACAACATAAGGAATTGTATCAAAGGGTTGCAATAATAGGAAGGTTGAGAACCACTGTCTACCACATCTCTTCCTAAACATCTTTCAAACACATTAATCAAATGGCATATCAAATGATCACAATATGCCTCAGTGGCCTTAATTTGATTATATGTATTACATATAATATATTTATTATATTATATATTACATATATATATGGCAAACAGTGACAAGGAAAACATTTACATAGGCTCAGTTCAAAAGCAACTTCCCCTGCTCTTCCTGTCCATCTCTCTGTTGTACACTTGTTCCCAGTAATTAACCCTTTTCATATCTCACATGTTATGTTACCCACTCCTCAAATGACACAAACCTTTCTTTTTCTCACAGGCTTTCTTCTAGCTTCTTGACTTTCACTCACACATAATTAACATTTAGAAACTAATATCAGTATATGCAAGAAAACATGAGATATTTGTATTTCTGGTCCCAGATCACCTCACTTAATATTTTCTAGTTCCATATTATTTCCCACAAAATTTGATAATTTCATTCTTGTTTATGGCCAAATAAAATTTCATTGCATATATGTACCATTTTTAACTTCCTTATGCCCAGATTGAGACAAGAAAAAAGGATCGTTTTAGCCCTGGCTGGTCTAGAGATTACTATGTAGATAGAATATGCTAGTTTTGAATTCACAGAGGCCTGCCTACCTGTGCCTCCTGAGTACTGGGAATTAGAACATGTACCAGTACAACCAGTTCCATCTCTTAATGAACATATGAGGGTGATTTCATATTCCTCCTATTGTGAAAAGATGAAATGAACATGGATGTGTAATTATCTCTGTGGTAGAATATAGTGTCCCTTGGGCATATGATTGACCATGACTGAGTGACTTTCTATCTTAGTGTTCTATCAGCATGAAGAGACTAAGTCAACTCCTATTACAGAAAGTATTTAACTAGGACTTGTTTATAGTTTTAGAGATTTAGTCCATTATCATCATGGCAGGGAGAATGGTAGCATGCAGGCAGATATGATGTTAGAGAAGGAGCTGAAAGGTCTACATTCAGATTCATAGGCAGCAGGAAGACAGAGACTCTGGTTCTGGCTTGGCCTTTTGACACCTCAAAGCACACTCCTAGTGACACACTACCTCCAAAAGGCCACACCTACTATAACAAAGCCACACCCCCCAAATCCTTTCCAAGCAGTGCCACTCCCTAATGACTAAGCATCCAAATATATGAGCCTACTGGGACATTCTTATTCTCCTTGACCTTTGGTTTTACGTTATTTACATATTTCTATTTTTATTTTATTTATTCTTCTCTCATATAATACAACCCAATCCCAGCTTCCCCTTCCTTCCCTTTCTTAATCTGCTCCATTCCACTCTCCCTCAGAACCACTATTCCTCAATTTCCCTCCAAAAAAGAGCAGGCTTCCTAGTGATATCAATGGAACCAGGCATAATAAGATGCAGTAAGACTAAGCATACACCCTCATATCAAGGTTGGATAAGGCAACCCAGGAGGAAGAAATAGGTCCCATGATCTAGCAAAAGAGTAAGAGACACCATCACTCCCATTGTTAGGAATCCCAACAAAAAACACAAAGCTAAAGAACAACATGAATATAGGGGGCCTGGTGCAGACAATTGTAGACGCCACAGAAAACTGGTAATCTATCTACTTCTAGATCCAGCTATTCCAATCATGGGCATATATACAAAATGCCATTTTTATTCAAACCATCACATACTCCCTTAACTGCTTCTCTAACTCAATTTTGAAACAGAGTCTCCCTTTTAGCCTGGAGTTCAATGACTGGCTAGACGGACCAGGAAGCAAGCCCCAGAGGTCTTCCTATTCCCACTCTTTTCTTCTCTTTCTGACAGGTTCTCAGGCAGCAAAAGCTGAGCATGAGTTCACTGTGCAGTTGATAAAGGCCTGGGAACTCTTGATTCTCGTGCTTCTCTTTGCTGGATGCCAGAATTACATTTATTTTCTTGATGGCACCCATTTTGATTGGGTTTAGGTGTAATATCAATGTAATTTAATCTGCATTTCTATGATGGTTTAGGATGTTCAACCCTTTAAAAAACATTTATTGTCCATTTATATTTCTTCTTTTAAAAATTGTCCAGTTTGTTGGACCATTTATTGATTTGCAGTTCTTTTTTAAAATCTTGAGTTTTTGCAATTCTTCATATATTCTATTATCTTAACTCCTTGTCTGCAGTAATATTTAAATTAAACTTACATGCCAAGAGTTACCAACAACAACAAAACTGGCTTTGACTAAGTTATCTGCACATGTGAGTCTTTCAAAATAGTCCTTTGACCTCCACTGTTCCTCTTTGCCCCTATATTTATTCTTCCCATTATAATTCACTATTTATTAGGTACAAGTATGAAGCAGATACTATTCTAGTGGTCAGAAACAATGTTGTGGGAAAAATAGCCAATGTCCTCAAGAGTTTCTCATTTGGTACAATGTGACTCCTCAGAGGTCTGTTACCCTACCAAACAGATGGACCAAAGCACATGAGATTCAGAGTTCATTATACAATAACATCTCTTATTAAAAGCTATAGCTAGAATTTAAGAACAGAAAATGTCTATTTTTCTGGATATCTTAAGGCAAAAAAAATAATCAAATAAGTTTCCATTTACGTCTATATTTTAATTATGAAAAACTTCAAAAATAAAACAATGTTACAAAAATATAACTGGACTATCAATATAGTTTCAGCATGCTTGTTAAGATACATATCTCTTCTTTGGACATTAACAAGTCTTAACCTGCTGGGACCCAGTAGCCCAAGCCTTCAATCCCAGCACACTGGAGGCAGAGGCAGGTACATCTTACAGCCTAGCAACCAAGGCTAATAATAATGAGAACTTGTCTCAAAAAAGATGGGGAAAAAAGAAGATAGAAGAAAGAGGAGGAGGAGAGAAAGAAGGTCAAAATATGGATAGGAGGAAGAGGAGGAGAAGGAGACAAAGAAGGTCAAGATGAGGGTAGGAGGAAGAGGAGGAGAAGGAGACAAAGAAGGTCAAGATGAGGATAGGAGGAAGAGGAGGAGACAAAGAAGGTCAAGAGGAAGACAAAGCAGCAGCAACACTAGTAGCAGGAGTCAACGTATGTCTGCTGCACTCCAACATAAATAGACATTTGCACACAGGCCGGGCAGAGTGACACATGCCTTTAATCTCAGAACTAAAGATGTTGAGACAGGTGGATTTCTGTGAGTTCAAGGCTAGCTTGGTGTACATACTAAGTACCAGGACAGCCAGAGAACTACATTGTAGGACCTAGTCTTTAAAAAAACCAGAAGGGAGGAAGAAGGAAGAAAGGGAGAGAGAGGGAGGGGGACCAAGAATCAGAGGGTGAGGAGAGGGATCAGGAGAGGAAGGGGAAAGGGAAAGGGGGGAATGTGAATACATCTCTTCCAAATGCTCTCACCTGTTTATTATTAAGTAGAGATCAGTTTTTAAAAGAAAATTTACACATAATGAATAGCACAGAACTTTGGCAAATGTACACAATCATTGTAACTCCCCACGTGCTGGGCTACAAACCATCACTATCATCTAAAAAGGACCCCCCTCAACCCTTACTTATAAGTCCTCTGTTTCACTGGCTGTCCCAGAAATTCATATTGAACTGACAGTTCTCCCACTGAGATACTAACTAGGCTGACCCTGCTTAGTTATTTAGACCAGAAGAGATATGGCTTATTCAGAATAGTGTGATGATAGATTACATGACAGTTCAGTGCTTTTCCATTTAATACACACACACACACACACACACACACACACACACACACGTACGTCAAATAATTTTTCCTGTTTCCAAGATTGCTCTCACGTACTATGCATCCAAGGTGTAATGTAATAAATAAAAAGTAGGACTAAACTTTACAGAGATCACAACACTGTAGCTAGGATGTCTGTCAGTCAGAAGACAAGAATACCCAGAATAGCTTTTAAAAGTAATGTCACAAAACCACCTCTTGTGTGGGTGTCGTGCACTATCCTTCAACAAAGTATCTTCACTTGTTTTGCAACTACCACCCACACTACTTAATAATTTCATAGAAGCAGATGGCTACTACAGAACTAACTTTTCACCAAAAAACAAGTATATTTATTATCATTATATCAGGAAAATTACCACAGATGTAATAAAGTTAGTATTTAAACACATAACTGTTTCCAAATTTTCAAGTTCTCAAACAAGTTTTTTTTTTTTAACATGTTTCCCAATGTTTGTCTGAAAAACCAAACTCATCCCAATGAAGGGATTAAGTGCCGTAAAGAAATAGTTCAAAGGACCATGGGAATCAGCTACAGACCCTCCTGCTACAGGTGGTGTACATAAAATAAACAGTGATATGCATATTCCTGACTGGATGCTATACTCTTTATAAATCCCAAAATGCAAGCCAGGTGGCATAGACAGGCTGGCAACCCACTGATCACCCACAGCACAGAGAACATTTGATCCAGATTGTACTGTTCAGTTTATGTGAACAGAGATGTTTACCATTCCTACATTTCATGTAATCAGCAAGCTGTCCACTAAAATTATCTATTCCTGTGGAATGTTTGGAATTTCCTCATTTGTAAGATTTGGAAGGTTCCAAGTACAGACTATATTCTCATAAAACAGTACATGTTATTACATCCAAGGACTTAGTACATTCCCCCTAAATTATCAAGGCACAGTTATGTGAAAAAACCTAATCCACAGACTATAAAACAAACATGTTTGTGCTGAATACAGTGCCTTGTGTAATTCTGGAAATATAACTGCTTATATAGCTTGTATCTTAATCTTTTATTTAGGATGCTAAATCCATGTTATCATTGATATTTACTCATCTTTTATCTTTAAAAATATTCCTGATATTAGAGAAAAATAATATTTGTCTTTTTGGGTCTGGGTTGCCTTACAATGATTTATTTCTAGCTTCATCCAATTACTTTGGAATATCATAATTTCTTTCTTGAAATGCTGAATAATAAATATTCCACTGTGTAAATATACCACATTTTCATTATCCATTCATCAGCTGAAGGACATCTAGTCTGTTTCCAAGTTCTGGTATTTAGAATAGCAGAGCAATGAACATGGTTAAGAAAGTGTCTCTGCAGCAGGATGTAGAGAGTCCTTTGGGTTCATGCCCAAGAGTGGTATGCTGGATCTTGAGGCACGTCTATTCCAAGCTTTCTGAGGAACCATCATGTTGATTTCCAAAGTGGCTGTACAAGCTTGAACTCTCATTTAAAATGAGCAAGTGTTTTGATAAGAATATTTTCCCATTCTAAAGCCTGTTCAAATAACTGTGTCCTTTGACACACAGAAGCTTTTCAGCTTCAAGTGTTTCCCTTTATTGTCAGTCTTAATGCCTATGTTATTAGTGTCCCTTTCAGAAAGACTTAACTCTGCCAATGAGTTCCAGACTATTGAACAACTTCTTTTCTATCAGATTCAGTACATCTGGTCTTATGTTGAGGTCTCTGACTCACTTGGAATTGAATTTGGCTCGGGGAAATAGATATGGATCTATTTGCATTCCTCTACATTCAGCTATTCAATCTGACTAGCACTATTTAAGACTTTGCCTTTTTTTCTAATGTGTATTTTTTTTTTTTTTTTTTGGTCAAAACTCAGATATAGATAGGTCTGTGAAATTAAGTCTGGGTCTTCAATTTGATTCTGATTAGAGTGTCTGTTTTTATGCCAGTACCATGCTGATTTCATTAGTATAGACCTAAAATGAAACTGGAAATATAGGATAGTGAGACCTCCAAAAATTTTTTTATTATTCAAAAAAGTTTTCGCTATCCTGAGGTTTTTGTGTTCCATATGAAATAGAAAATAACTTATTCATGTTCTGTGAAGAATTGTATTGGCATTCTGATGAGAACTGTGTTGACTTTGTAGATTGTTCTTGGTAGGTTGGCCATTATCATAACACTAACCTACTGATCTATATGCATGAGAGATCTTTTCATCTTTTGATGTCTTCATCTTTTTATTTCCATTCTGAGGTTTTTATAATATACATCTTTTACTTGCCTCGTTAGAGTTATCCCAACATAATACACACACACACACACACACACACACACACACATCCCACATTTTTGAGGCCATTGTGAAAGGTACTTTCTTCCTAATTTCTTTCTCAGTCATTTGTATATAAAAAGGCAACTAATTTTAATTTTTTTCTGTGTTAATTTTGTATCCTGTTACTTTAATGAAAGGATTTATCAGCTGTACAAGTTTCCTGGTGGCATTTTAGAGTCATATATATATGAAAATTTCTCACTGTCTTGCCCACCCCACAGTCTGAATGAATCTCTCCCACCCACAATCCTGAAGCCACTTATAAAATAATTACACAGAGGCTTATATTAATTACAAACTGTTTGACCTATGCTTCAAGCTCATTACCAATAGCTCTTACAACTTATCTCAATCCATTTCTATTAACCTATGTCTTGTCATGAGGCTCCATGGCTTTACCTGTTCCATTACTTCTTGCTCCTCTGGCACCTCTTGGTATCTGCTCTAACTCCGCCTATCTTATCCCTCTCTCTCTCTGCTCGAATTTCCCACCTGGCTGTAAGCTGTCTTACCACAGGCAGAACAGCTTCTTTATTAACCTATAAAAGCGACACATATTCACAATGCATAGAAAGATATCACACAACATATGTGTTTAAAATCCTGTATCATTTGCACATGAGAATATTTTGATTTACTCAGTTCCTATTAGGATCCTTCTTGATTTCCTTTAGCTCTCTTCTTGCATGTGCAACCACATGAGTAAATGCCCAACAAAAAAAAAAAAATGAACTTGATGGTATATTTACAGACATTATGTCTCGTATAGCTTTGCTGGCCTTTCTGTTGCTGTTGCCATCTTATGGGTTTTTTGCTTGTCTATTTTGGTTTGTAATTTTGTGTTTTTGAAGGGTTTTAGGGAATGTAGGTATGTGTGAGATTTTTGTAATGTTTTTAAATAAGAGAGAGACGGAGGGAGGAAGGAAGGGAGGGAGCGAGAGCCTGGAGTTGGTTGGGTAGTGAGGAGAATCTGAGAAGACTTGGGGGAGATGAAAAGCATAATCAGAATATATTCAATGAAAAAATATTCCCAATTAGCCAAACTGGTTAAAGGTTTCTAAAATTATTTTAAGATTAAAAGATAGTAGCAACTGCTATGAATAATAAATTAACTAAAACTTATTGAGCATGCAGTACATATATACAGGTACCAGCCTTCTTGCATTAAGCATAGTATTCATTATTTTTTTACCTCCATTTTACCTACCAAGAATATGTCCACAGCTGATGAAAAGCATTCTGAGGCAAGCATCGATACATATAAAATTTACAATATAACTAAATAGCACCAGGCGCTTTGGTACAGCAAGTACTAATAGATACAAATAGAATGAGTGTTCATTAGTAGATTTTTTTCACTGATATATTGTTTATTTTTAATTCTCACTACTATATATTGCTGTGCTTTTACTGTATAAACACACAAACAGAACCTTTATTAAATGCTGACAAAGATGTAAGTGGTATGACTACTATAGTAAACAGCATTAAAGTTTCTCTAAAAACTAAAATTAGCACTATAATATAGCTTATTTAGACCTCACTTGGGGACATAAACAAACAGCTTATGTCCTACTACAGAAATACTTGCACTGACATGCTCATAGATGCAGTACTCAAAATATCTGGTGAATGCGACTAACAGATTAATAAAAAACAAAAATATAGTAATATACCCAGTAGACTTGTACTCAGATATAAAGACAAATAAAATATTACACAAAATAGACAGAACTGGAAATTAGCTTAAATGATATATTTCAGACCTAGAAATAGAATATAAGTTTTATTGTCATGTCATTCTCAGATTTCAATTTGTGTGTGTGTGTGTGTGTTAGTTACACACTATAAAACTATAAAATGTAGCATAAAAAGAGAAAAACAAAACTCCAGAACAATAGCCTTGATAAGGACAAATATAAAAGTTCTAGCAAACTAAATCAAGAAAGCAAGTTGGCTTTATCCCAGAAATGCAAAGATGGTTCAGCATACATAAGTCAATAAATATATCAGATAAGTGGACTTAAAGACAAAAATACTATAACAGATACAAAAAAAAAAATCTTTACCAAAATCCAACAGGTTTCTTAAAGAAAGGAGTGGTGGAATGGTTATATCTCAACATAATAAAGGCTACTGTCTTAGTTAAGGTTTCTATTGCTGTGAAGAGACACTATACCATAGCAACTCTTATGAAGGGAAAACATTTCAATGGGGTAGCTCACTTACACTTCAGAGGTTCAGTCCATTATCATCATGGTGGGTCATGGCAGCGTGCAGGAAGACATGGTGCTGTACAAGTAGCTCTAGTGTCTGACATCTTATCTTACAGGCAACAGGAATTGGTCTGAAATACTGGGTGTGGCTTGAGCATTTATGAAACATCAAAATCCACCCCTCAGATGACATATTTCCTCCAACAAAGCCACACCCATGCCAACAAAGCCACACCTCCAAATATTACCATGTGTATATTTGTTTCATATTTAATAAAACCTGAAATATCAGAGACAGCACACAGTCCAATCCTAGGCAGACAGCTCAGGAATTTCTTTATCCTTGAGTACAAGGACAAATAGCTGAGATGCAATAGCACACATTAAAATAGCTTTAATCCCAGCACAGGGAAAGCTGGGAGTGGTGACCTACACCCTTAATCCTATAACTCCAGAGACAGAATTAACTCTGTTTCTGTGAGTTCAAGGCTAGCCACACAAATAGAGTAGTACACCACTTTAATCCTAACCTGGATGAGATTCAACTAACAAGAAGGGTATATAAGGCCTCTTAGGAACCCAGCAGAAGAGAAGAGACCAGGAGGAGTGAGGCTGAGGAAGCTGGAAGACAGCTGGGTGAGAACTGACTGTGGTGCTTCCTCTCTCTGATATTTCAACCTTCCCTCGATATTTAGCTCAGAGTCTTCTTTTCATTCAATCCGAATTCATGCAACTACAGCGCCACTCTATTTGTGGGCCATTTTCCTTCAAACTACCACAGTTACATAAGACAAACCCACAGACAACATTAACCCAAATGGAGAAAAACTTGAAGCAATCCCATTACTCAAGAATGAGGCAAGGCTGTCCACTACCTTCACCACCTCTTTTGTACAATGCTGGAAGTACTAGTAGGAACAGTAAAGCAAGAGAAGAAAATTAAATGGATACAAATAGGTAAAAAAGATAATCCCTATTAGCATATGATATAATATACATAAGAGATTCCAAAATTTTAAACAGAAAACTTCTACAAACAACTTCACTGAAGTAAGTGGCAAAATACAGTATCACACAAAACAATAGCCGTTCTATACACCAACAACAAACACACCGAGAAAGAAATCATCAACACATTCTAATATATAGCATAAAAGATAATAAATACTTGGAATAAAACTAATCCAAAAGGCAGAAGACCCCTGTCTCATAATGAAAATCTCTAAAGAAAGAAATTAAGAAAGACACTAGAAAATAGAAAGACATCTCAAGTTCACGGATTAATAAAATTAAAATTGTGAAATTGATCATCTTACCAAAAACACTTTGTAAATTCAATGCAATCCCAACCAAAAACCCCAATTTACTGAAAGGATCTGAATTCATTCTGGGGGCAGGGCCCAGGTCTGTGAGTGAACGTCCACAGCAGCTAATGGATTGAAAAGTTAGATTCCCACCAGAAAACTCCAACGGCTGCTGTACCTTATCCCTTTGCCCAATCCTGGAACATCAAGGTGTGTCGCACCTTGATTACATAGGGTTTTCTTTAAAAAAAAAAATCCCTGCCCGTTGGGGCAACACTCTTACCCACTTCTGTTGCTAGGTGATCAACTTGGGTTCTCATTCTCTGTAAGTAGCAATAAAGTCCCCACTCATAACAACGTGTCCAGCCTCCCTGGGGGAAATTCTTACACACAGGTATAACAATACTTTGCTCTTGTTTCACAAATCCTAACTGATCTCATATTAAAAACCCAGAGACAGATATTGAGAAAAAGCTGAAAGGTCAGTGAAACAGAGAAACAAGCCACAGATACTTTTCACCTAGCCAAATCCTCAGGTCAAAGGACATGATCCTTTCACCATGAATCCTCAGATTGAATGTCTCAGAGTACTTGGCCTATAGTGAAGGGTGAACTCTGTCTCTTCCCACCTTATATACATTTCTCTGTCCAGCCATCTCACTTCCTCCTGCTTCAAACTTCTGGGATTAAAGGTGGGTGCGGGCATGCGGGCATGCATGTGTGCATAAAATTCTATATAATAGAAACAATTATAAGGTAATGTCTACGAGAAGGAAAAGGCAAATTGATGTGGGAACGTCTTTCTGTATGCTGTGAAAAAAAGGAACTGTTTCAGCCTATGGCAAGCACCGTAGGTAGGCAGAAAAATCAGAGTATAGGTAGGAGGAGGGTGAAGTCAGAGAAACACACAACCCAGATACCCAAGAATAAACATGTAAGGAACACAGCTGATCCACGGGCCATATGGCAGAACAGATTAATGAAAATGTGTTGAATTAAGATGAAAGATTTAGCTAGCAATATGCCTGAGACATAGGCCAAGCAGGATGAAATTAATATAAGCCTTTGAGATTGCTGGTCCAGATAAGCAGCAGCGGCAGGCAGAACCATGGGATTAGGCAGGGCAGAAATCTTGTATTACAGCAAATAACATCAACAAGATCAAACTACAACTAACAAGAACAACAAACATGAAGCATACATTAATTGTCTAGAATACAGGCAACATAGATTATTTTAAAGCTCTCTATCTTGAATAATATGAATTTAATACTTAAATGTTCTTAGTTAAGATATGAGATGGTCATAACCTATTTAGTCTTTAACATCATTAAAGACTTAAAAAGAAAAATACATTACCTGAGTATGCTGAAGCACAAGCAAGCAACTTTTGCAATTTAATGAAAGAAAATAGCAATAGCCAGCTTCCTGGACTGTCATTTATAACTTTTTTGCAACATTGAAATATATAAATTTTTTGGCTATGGGCCTGTCAGATCTCTTTGAAACCATCTTGTCCTGGGAGGTTTTAGCAGTCTTTATTTTTTGTCGTGTTTGTCTCAACTGGACAACATGTTTATTGTCAGTAGTCGAGGCAAGAGCAGTTTTTTTGCCCAATAGGCCATTATCTGTCAAGGAAGACAAACTCTAAAAGGAATGTCTTTGATCCCTAACATCATCTTGGGACAAAAACAGAGCTGCTAGGAATAACTGTGTCTTTTGTAGCTAAATTTTTAATAACAAAACATTAAACGTTACATATTGTAGTGGGACTGTATTGTTACATTGTAAATAATTGTCCTGCCTACTAGTTTAATAAAAAACACTGATTGGCCAAAGGCAGACAGAAAATGTAGGTGGGGCTACCAGACAAAGAAAACTATGGGAACAGGAAGAGCAGGGCAGAGATGCTAGATAGATGCCAGTGAGACACAGAGAAAAGAAGTTGAAATGCTGCTGAGAAAAGGTACCAAGCCACACAGGCTGAACAAGATAAGAATCATGCATTAGTTTAAGAGCAAGAGCTAGCTAGTCATATGCCACAGCCATAGGCTGATCAGCATAAAATTCATACAAGCATCTGTGTGTATCTGTGGGACAACAGGTCAGAACCTCGAGGCCAGCCCAGAAACTTAATAATACAACATGTTTTACGTGTTTGAAGACTATTTATTTGACATATTTCATTATATATCTGAAAGACTTAATTAATAAGACTATTACATGACAAACATAGGTAACTAATGATAGACCCCAGACTCAGGGTACTATCCTTGGGAAGGGGGGGCCTAAGAACCCAGACTCCAGTCCCAGTTGATGCAAATAGCAAGAGGATTTATTTCGTCTGTACAGGCTGGCTGCCTCCCTGCCTTGGGAGCAAGGGAGTAGCAGCGATTAACAATCTCATATCTCTTTTAAAGGTTAAGACCATGAAATCACCATAGCAACTGGGGCAATACATGATTGGTCACTTTAAAAGGTCATACTGTAATTGTAAGGTTGCCTTAAGATCAGCTGGTTAGGGGGCTTTTACTACCAGTGTTGGTCACAGCTATTCTGCTTGGAACTTCTGGTATTTTAATCTCAGATTCGACTATTATGTCCTATCTGAGTTGATTAGGACTATCTGGGCTGGGTCACTCTGTTTCTTGGGACAGACTTTTAGACTTTTAGTTCCTTGTTCTCATGGGAGGTGTTCTGCTGAATACCTGAACTGAATGCCTGGGTCCTTCACTATGACCTATAATTTTTATCAACCTAGATAACTTAAAGACTAAGGCTTATATTATAAAGGTTGACAGTCTATATACAGATTACAGTTCTGAGATAAGGACTTAAAATATGACAATCATATAAACTCTCAAGAAGAATAGAAATGTATAGTATAAAGTGACAACAGATACATGTATTAATATATGAAATACATTAAACAGGTAGGAAATATATTTAGTATGACAAATATAATTAAACAGATGTAGAATTTGTATAGTACAAATGACTATAATATTTTTAATATGTATTAATGTACAAAATAATTTAAACAGAGGTAGAAGCATATGTACAATAACAAATATAGATTTAAATTTATATCAATATATAAGTTATCTTAAACAGACATAAAAAATAATTTTAGATTTAAATTGTATCAGTGTATGTTATTTTAAACAGACATACAAAATAATACTAGAGCAAAGTGTCTAAGGCTAATACCTCAATTCTGAAACTGCTAGAAGAAAATATAGATAGTATTGTACAAGATATAGGTATGGAATGCACCAACAAATGAAAAGTTAGACCTCATAAAACTAAAAACTAAACTTCTCCAAACCTCTCTGTCCTCACCAGACAAGAGAAGGGGCAGGGGAAGCTGAACTTCTCCCTTCTTTATGTCCACCCAGCTATCATACTTCCTAGTTGAAGTTTCCTAGAGATAGGAATAAAAGTGTGTCCAACCACTGCCAGGCTATTAAGCCTTGAACTCTCTCCCAAGTAATGAAAGGAGTGGGTAGCCATTCCCTGACCTTCAAGGCTTGGCTCTGTGGGTGGCTCTGTCCTCTAATATTCCAGACTATTTTTAATAAATATGCAATATCACTGTGGGGGGGAGGTGCCACAATAATCTAAACAAGAGTTCACAACAGAAGAAATGAAGGTATGTAAGAAAGGTATTCATTATCTGTAACAATTACTGAAATGTAAGTTAAAACATTTTTGAGATTTCACCTTATCCAAGTCAGAATGACAAAAAACAAAACAAAAACAAATGACAACAAATGCTGGGGAGGTCCTGGGAAAGGAGGCACTGTTGGTGGGAATGCAAATTAGTGTGATCACTCTGGAAATCAGTACAAGGAATCCTCAAGAAAACTAAATATACATCCTCCTAATGAGCCAGATACCCCACTCCATGGTATAAGTCCAAAGCACTTGACAACCTACTGCAGAGGAATTTGTGCCATCTTTTCACAAATGCTCTATTCACAGTGGGTACAAAGTGAAATAGCTTAATGTCCTTCAACAGATGAATGGGTAAGGGAGATGTACATATACATAATGGAATACTATATTTATCTGTAAAGAAAAGTAAAATCATAAAATATGACGGTAAATGGTTAGACCTAAAACAATATTATAGCTGGGGAAGGGGGATACCTTTTCTCTCAACTGTGGTTGATTAAAATAAAATAAGAGAGGGAGGGAGGGAGGAAGAAGTGATAGAGGGGGAGGGAGAGATGGGAGAAATTTTCAATCTTTTAAAATATATTAAGATTCAGCATTGAATTGACCAGATTGTCCAGCCCAAAAAGAAATATCTATACTGAAAATTTTATACCTAAGACTCAGGGACTATCATGGGGGGAGGGGAAGACAGAGTGAATGAGAGACAGAGAACTAGGGTGCCTGCCTCCAGGGTGTTCCTGGAACATGACAAGTTCCAGTGAACCTCGACAATTTGGTTGACTAAACAAGACCTATGTAATGATAATTCCCATAAGATGACATTCCAACATGAATATGGGAATTTCACAAGGTCCATACCCTAGAAAAAAACAGCTACAGGTAATCAATAGCTGAGAAAGAAATCAGTTCTCCCTAGAAATAAGCTCCCTGATAGGCTATTCATTCCCAAATAGTCAACTTTGAACACATGTACATATGAGAACCACTAAATGAGCAAAGTTGTTTGTGTGTGTGTGTGTTTGTATATAACAACTATAATCATGAATTTATGAGGGAATTAGGAAGAAAAAAAACAGGTTGTAGAAGAAGAGGTGTGGTTACAAATGACATAAATACAGTATTGATGTTTAAAATTCTCAAAAATTTAAAATGCAAAATTTAGAGAAAGCGAGAACAAGAACTAAAAATTAGTTTACCAAAGAGTATACTCCAGATTGGATGTATAAAAACTCCCTCATAGTCGTGGATATTAGTAATCCAAGCTGTCAGTGGGCTGTTGTTCCCAAATGCCTTTGCCTTGCCTTTTCTCTTGCTCAGAACTCACTGGGCACTATCTTGTTAACTTTCCTTCCTGTATAGATAGCTGCCATACTGATTAAGACTCACTTAAATGACAAAGTTATCTTAAAAACCCCTAAACACCTTATCTGCAATACAGACACATCCCAAAACAGAACCCAGTTAGGATATTCTCATATGACCATTAATGGGAACACACCTCAGTCCATAACTTGTATAGTCTAACCTGGGGAATATTCTGTATCCTGGTTTTAAATATAGCATTGTACATAGGTATTACACTGCTTCTTTGAGTACTCCATCTCCTTTGTAGTCTTCTACTTGCTTTTTGTCCATATTTAAAGCAGGGCAATGAGGTCTCTACCAAATATTATGGAATTTTTCATATCTCCCTTTGACTCTATCAATTTTCACTTCATAATATTTCATAATTTCAATTCCTTTGATAGATCTGGAAATGTTCAGAAATCACATTTTTGGTTATACTATACCTTTAATCGATGTTATCAATTATCTCATAACTTTTTAAGGTTTAAACTTTTTTCTCTAACAATATAGTCATCCCAGTATTCTTTTAATTAATAATTCTATAGAATTTTCAATTTTTTACTATCAATTTACTTAAGTTTAAATTGAGTCTTTTAAAAAGTGTACACACATAGATAATGATTTATTAAAAATTTCTATCACAATACTCCAGCTTTTAATAACTGAATTTTAAGTCCTCATCCACTGCACTACAGTGAGATTAACTAAAGTCTGAACACAGAACTCTAAGCAGAACATCAGGTAAAAAATCTTAAAGCCAGTTTACTCACACTTGAATACTCCACCACCAAAATCTCTCCTGTCCAATCCAAGTCAGCCATGCACTTACCACTAGGCCTGGGATTGCATGGAGGTCAAACCTGAAACCTACCTAGAGACCTCTAGAGTCACGCCTCCTGTACAGACTGTTCCACTATCACCAACAACAGCACGATCTGGGTGTTGCTTTTAGTCTGAACCCAAAGTTCCCCAAGCCAAAATATCAGGTGGCAAAACCAAGAGCCAAGAGCACACTACCAACAACCTGGTACCCAGGATAATAACCAAAACCATATGTGTAAGAATTCCTGGCATATAGCACCCATTTGGTAAACCCAACATGATGCCGGGAGAGATATGAATTTCTGGCATGTAGCAGCCACATGGAAAACCCAACATAGTACAACAGAACACCATGTTGAAGGGCACACCACTGGGTGTGGCTAAGTAAATCTATGCCCACCCATTTTCTTAAAAAGAGCCTGCCCTTATAGGAAGGTAGGTCTTGTCTCTTTTTTTCAATCCCTAAACTTTAATAATTTCTATTTTTTTATTTTTATTTTTCCTCTTTGAATAAACTCATATTTTTCTATCTGTGTATAGCCTTATTCAAGATCCATTCCCCCTCCCACCCCCTCCAGTCACTCTCTCTTCTCCACAACTCCCAATCTCCTTCCCAGCAAAGGCAGAAGGTCCCAAGGTCCCAATATTGTTCAGTTCAGCATCCACTCCTGGCAGATCCAGTTTCCTCCCCACAACATCAAGACTGAGTCAAGTGTTCCTCTAGAGGAAGTGTGATCCAAGGTGTTTCAGATCCCAAGCTGTTCAGTGGTTATGGTTTGCAGCTTGAACATGCTTTGCTTTTTGCTTTTTTATTTAGAGTCTACTAATAAGTGAGTACATCTCCTGCTTATCTTTCTAGGTTTGAGATACCTCGCTCAGGAGGATATTCTCCAAATTCATTCATCTGCCTGAAAATTTTAGGATATCATTTTTTCTTACTGCTGAGTAGTACTTCGTTGTGTAGATGTACCATAGTTTGCTAATCCATTCTTCAGTTGTGGGGCATCTAGGTTGTTTCTAGGTTCTTCCTATTACAAATAATGCTGCTATGAACATAGTTGAGCTAATGTCTTTGGAGTGCGACTGTGCACCTTTAGGGTATACACCCAGAAGTGGTATTGCTGGATCTTTGGGGAGACTGATTCCCAGTTTTCTGAGAAACCACCATACTGCATCCCAGAGTGGCTGAATAAGCTTACATTCCCATAAACTATGGAGGAGTGTTCCTCTTGCTCCACAACCCCTCCAGCATAGGCTATCATTTGTGTCTTTTATCTTAGCCAATCTGACAGGTGTAAGGTAACAGAATAGATATGGAGAGAGAGGACATCCTCTCTAGTTCCTGATTTTAGTGGGATTGCTATGAGTATTTCTCCATTCAGGTTGATGTTGACCTTCGGCTTCTTATAAATCGCCTTTAATATATTGAGATATTTTCCCTGTATTCCTGATCCCTCCAAAGCTTTAATCATAAAAGTGTTGGATTTTGTTAGGGGCTTTTTCAGCATCTAAGGATATGATCATGTTTTGATTTTTTTTTCCTTTAGTTTGTATGATAGATGATGTTTATGGTTTTTCGTATGTTGAACCATCCCTGCATTTCTGGAACGAAGCCTACTTGGTCATAGTGGATGACACTTTTTATATATTGTTGTATAAGGATTGCCAAAATTTTGTTGAGAATTTTAGCATCAATATTCATAAGGAAAATTGGTCTGAAATTCTCTTTCTTTGTTTCGTCTTTGAGTGGCATGGGCATTAAGGTAATTGTGGCCACATAAAAAGAGTTTGGCAATCTTCCTTCAGTTTCTACTATGTGATACAGTTTGAGGAGTATTGGTAGTACTTCTTCTTTGAATGGGAGAATTCTGCATTGAAACCATCTGGGCCTGGGCTTTTTTTTTACTCCAGAGTCTTTTAATGACAGCTTCAATTTCCTTTAGGATTATAGGTCTCTTTCATTGTGTCCCACATGTTTGGGTACATTGTGGATTCATTTTCATTAAATTCTAGGAAGACTTTAATTTCTTTCTTAATATCTTCCTTGACCCAGAGTTGGTTCAGTTGAGTGATGTTCAGTTTCCATGAGTTGGTAGGCTTTCTGTGATTTTTGAACTCTAATTTTAGGCCCTGCAGGTCTAATATGATACAAGGGATTATTTCCATTTTTTTTGTATCTGTTGATATTTGCTTTATGACCAATTATATGGTCAATATTAGAGAAAGTTCCCTGAAGAGCTGAGAAATATATATATTCCTTTGTGGTTGGGTGGAAGCTTCTGTAAATATTTATTAATTTCATTTGCATCATTATTACCCTTAGACTCATTATTTCTTTGTTGAGTCTTTGTCTGGTTTACCTATCCAAGAGTGAAAGTGGGGTCTCCTACTATTAGGACCTGAGAATTGATTTGAGATTTGAGCCTTAGTAGTGTTTCTTTTATATAGATGGGTGCCCTGATGTTAGAGGCATAAATATTCAGGATTGAAATCTCATCTTGGTCAATTTTTCCTGAAATGAATAAGTAATGTCCATTCTGATCTCTTTTAATTGATTTTAGTTTGAAGTCTACTTTGTTAGATATTAGGATGTTAACATCAGCTTGTTTGTTAGGGCCATTTGTTTGGAAATCTTTTCCCAATCCTTAACTCTGAGCCTCTATCTGTCTTTGTGGTTGAGGTGGGTTTCTTGTATGCAGCAGAAGGATGGTTTCTGTTTTAGTATCATTGTGTTAGGATGTGTCTTTCTATAGGTAAGTTGTGTCCATTGATATTAAGGGATATTAGCGACTACTGATTGATATTTTCTGTTATTTTTCGTGGTAGCTTGTGTGTATTTACTTTCTCAGCTATTCTTCTGTGGGATTATTGATTGTTTGGGGTTTCATGGGTGTATCTGGGATCCTTAGGTTGAGTTTTCCCTCTAATGCTTTCTGGAGGGCTGGATTGGTAGATAGGTATTATTTCTGTCTGATTTTTCATGAAATATCTTGTTTACTCCATCTATGGTGATTTATAGTTTTGCTGGGTATAGTAGTCGAGGTTGGCAGCCATGCTCTTTTAGTGTCTGTATAACTTCTCACCAAGCCCTTCTTGCTTTCATTGTTTCCACTGAATAGTCAGAAGTTACTTTGACTGGTCTGCTTTTATAAGTAAATTGGCCCTTTTCTTTTTCAGCTCTTAAAAATTTTTTTGTTGTTCTGTATGTTTTGTGGCATGATTATTATGTGGCGAGCAGACTTTTTTGGGGGGTCGTATCTATTTGGTGCTCTGTAAGCTTCTTGTACCTTTATAGGCATTTTCTTCTTTAAGTTAGGAAAGTTTTCTTCTATGATTTTATTGAATACATTATCTGTGCCTTTGAGCTGATATTCTCCTTCTTCTATTCCTATTATTCTCAAGTTAGGTCTTTTCATTGTGTCCCAGATTTCCTGAACAATTTGTGTTATGGCTTTTTTGGTTTTAGTATTTTCTTTGACTGATGTATCTATTTTAGCTACTGAGTCTTCCACTCCAGAGACTCTCTTCCATCTCTTGGATTCTGTTGGTTATGCTTGTATGTATAGTTCCAGGTCTTTTCTTCAGATTTTCTATTTCTATCTTTGCCTCATATTGTGCCTTTTTTATTGCTTCTATTTCAGTTTTTAGTTCCTGGAATGTTTCTGTCACTTTTTTGGTGTTCCTTTTCTCAGTTTTCTTTCAAGGATTTGTTCATCTCTTCCAATTTTTTGTTTGTATTTTCTTCTATTTCTTTAAGGGAATTTTTTATGTCTTCTTTGAAGGCTTTAATAATATTCATAACGGTGTTTGTGGTATTTCCTTCTGTTTCCTCTTCATTGCTCCCTCTGTTCATGTCTTGTAGTTGTAGAACCACCAGTTACTCCTGGAGTTACCTTGTTGTTCTTTATATTATTATATGTATTTTTGCACTGGCGTCTGCCCATCACTTTAGCAGTTCATGATTAGACCGCTTCTAGTCAGTTGTGGCAAGAGGGCTATTGTGTCTCCGTCTCCTCTGAGCAAGTGGTCTGCTTGATCTCTGATTCTGCTCTGGACAAGGGTCTGAATTTCAAGGCCTCAGTTCTTTTCTGATGATGCAGTTTGCCCTGAAGGTTGGGCCAGCTATGAAATATCCCCTCTTTTAGTTGTGGCTAGAGGAGCCCCTCACAGCCAAATCCTAGTCCTGTCTGCTAAGGAGAGTCTGGGATCCGGCTCTACAGATGGACCCTGGTCCTGGAAAGCAACTTTCTGGACAAGGGATCAGGGCCTGGAACCTGCTCACCTCTGGACGTGGTCTTAATTTCCAGTCTAGTCTCTTATTCTCTTCTGCTTCTCCGCCCTTGTACTCACCTGGCAACTCTCCTGAATAAGCTCTAGTGTGGCTCTGGTAGTGTGTGTATCTGATCTCACACGCAAAACCAACAATGTTGACCCTGTCCCTACTTAAAGATGTACAGAGTCACTCCTTTCCCTAAACCTATTTACTTATCAGCTACTTCAATTATTAAACCAATCTGAGACTGTATGACCTCTGATACCAGAGTTCTAAGCAGAATTCAGCCTGGAATCTAAATTTGAGTCTTAATTTATTCAGGAACAGAAAAATCAGCCACCACTCTCAAAAGTCAGTCACTACTCTTATGAGTAGGCAACCTCACAGAGCCCTACTCAAAAGAATAAAAACTACCAAGACACAAAATAATCAAACACTACATGCACAGTTCAAAAAAAAAAAAAAGAATAATTTTAAAAGGTGAAATTAGAAAAAGACCAAGTAAAAATACAGACAAGTCAATAAGAATAACACCTGACTTTTAGCACAAACAGAACAATTTAACAAAAAGTGCTCTTGAACTAGAGCTAGAACATAGCTAAATGACACAATGCCTCACTTCTGCATTGATGGCCTCTGGGAGGGGTGTGGGTGAGAAAAGACTTGTTTTCTTTAAGAGTCTGGCCACAGGGAATTTAATTATGCTCCAGTAAGTAAATGAACAGCATGAATAGGCATTTTTGTTAATGAGATCATAAGAGTGGGTATGAATCTGAGAAGTCTGATAACTGAGTTTGATGGGGTGCATGTTGTAAAATCATAAAAAATAAATAGATAAATAAATAAACAAATAAATAAATGAAAGAAGAGAAAAAAGAAGTGCTCTTGGAAAAAAACCCATATCTACAAACAAACAAAAAAATGAAACAATGTTCAATAATAAATCTCAACGTGAATTGTCTCAATTGACTAGTAAAAACACACAGATGAAAAGATTGGAGTAGAAAACACAATTCATCTTTTTGCCTCCTCCAAGATGTACAGCACATCATCGAATAGACACTGCATTAGGGTGAAAGGACAGAACAAGAAGATGTGTTTAATATTTGCCAAGATGGACTTCAATCCAAAATTCAACAGATAATAAGAAGGGACATCACATACTCATAAAAGAAAAGTACACCAATGGGATATTGCAATTCTAATATTTAAAAGCAACTTGAGGGGGAAAGAATTTACTTCATCTTACACCTTGTAATCATCATTCAGAGAAGTCAATGCAGGAATTCAGAGTAGGAACCTGGACACAGGAACTAAAGCAGAGACTCAGCCTGCTTTCTTATACTCCCCAGGACCATCTATCCTTGGATAACACTGCTCACAACGGGCTGGGTCCTCCCATATTAAAAATCAATCAAGAAAATACTTATCACACTTATCTATAGGCCAATCTGATTAGAGAATTTTCTCATTTGAAGTCTTCCTGCCAAAATGACTCTAGTTTGTGTCCTTAACATAAAAGTAGTCAGCATATGCACCAAGCACAAGACCACATAATTTCATAGAAGAAACACCATATGAACCTAAAATCATATACTAGACAGGAACACATGAAGAGTCGGTTACTTTAATACCTGACCTGACTCCTACTAGAAAAGTTAACTACACCAAAAGTAAATATAGAAACTCTGGATTTAAGTAGCACCAATTCTACTTTGTATTATATTGCTGTGATAAAGACCATGACCAAAAGTATATTTGAGAAGGAAAGGATTTGTTTGCCTCACATCGTAAGTCATAGTTGATAATTAGAAGAAAGGCAAGGCAAGAACTAAAACAGAAACTATGGAGAAGTACTGCTTACTGATTTGATCCCAAGGCTCACGTTCAGCTACAATTCTTATATCTCTAAGAGCTACCTGCCCATAGATGGCACGACCCACAGTGGCTAGGGGCATCCAAATAAATCATTAACCAAGAAAATGCCCTACAAATCAATAGGATTGAGATGTTGTGAAATAATCTTTTTGTTAACTGTGAAGATGTGTCTCTTTTTTACCTCATCTTCCTAAGGTACCTTCCAATTGGTTTAATAAGGAGATAAATGGCTAGACAGGAGAGGGTAACCTGTATTTCCAGGTAGAGATAGGAATGCAGGAAAGGAATCTGAGAGGAGGGGATTCACCAACAAGATGCAAAGGAAGTCTGATGTACAGAACTGAGGAGAAGTAACCAGCCACATGACAAAACATAGACAAATATAAATGCACTTACTTAATATAAACGCTAGGTGGCAATAAGCCTAAGCTAAGACCAAGCTTTCATAATTAATAGGAAGTCTCTGTGTCATTACTTGGTAGCTAACAGTCCAAGACTGACTATATTGAGGCATTTTAATTGAGTATTTGTTTTCTCAGATAACCCTAGCTTGTTTCAAGAAGACAAAATAAAGACAATATCAAGCCTAATAGATAACTATAGAACATTCCAGCTAACACTAAAGAATAAATTTTATTCTCAGCAGCACATAGAACTTCCACCAAATTGACCACATATTAGGACACAAAGAAAGTCTCAACAATTACTGGAAAGTTGAATTAACACCCTGCATCTTATATAACCATCATGGACTAGAACTGGATTAATAACAACAATAGAAAACAGAAAATACACAACTCACAGAAGCTAAAAAACAAACTACTGCTATGGGATTATGTTCTGGTACATTGTAAATATTAGTTCCTCATACTGGTGTAATAAAACACTGATTGGCTAGAACCAAGACAGGATGTATGGGCAGGGCTACCAGACTAAGAAAACTCTGGGAAAAGGAAGAGTGAGGCAGAGACACCAGCAGGCTCAGAGGAAAGATGATGCTCATTTAAAATGCTCACAAAGCCTGGGTAGCTTTAAGAAACTGGAGGGTGGGGCTGGAGAGATGGCTCAGCCGTTAAAGGCTAGGCTCACAACCATAAATATAAGAAACTGGAGGGTGGAAGGGGCTTTCCCAAGAAAAGGAATTATGGTATCAACAGATAAAGAAGAGAAAATTAGAAGGGATATGGGTGGGATTGGAAAACCGAGTAAAGGAGAAAACATGTAATTAACACTAAAGACCTCTCTTAAAAGCCATGTAGAAACCTGCTGAGATATGTTCACTGGCTTACTGCTTTCTGCCTGTTGACATGCTCAAGGACGCATTGCTGAATGTGAGAATTTCCCCGCCTTCATTCCTAAGTCAGAGTCTCCTAAGGAGCCTGAACAGCTGCAGAAGCTCTTCATTGGAGGGGTGAGCTTTGAAACAACGGACAAGAGTCTAAGGAGCCATTTTGAGCAATGGGGAACACTCACGGACTGCGTGGTAATGAGAGATCCAAACACCAAGCGATTCAGGGGCTTTGGGTTTGTTACATGCGCCACTGTGGAGGAAGTGGATACCGCTATGAATACAAGACTACAAAGGTGGATGGAAGAGTTGTGGAACCTAAGAGAGCTGTATCAAGAAAAGATTCTCAGAGACCACATGCCCACTTAACTGTGAAGAAGATCTTTGTTGGTGGTATTAAAGAAGAACATCACCTTCGAGATTATTTTGAACAGTATGGGAAAACGGAAGTCACTGAAATAACGACAGACAGAGGCAGTGGGAAAAAGAGAGGGTTTGCTTTGGTCACCTTTGATGACCATGACTCTGTGGACAAGATTGTCGTTCAAAAGTACCATACTGTGAGTGATCACAATTGTGAGGTAAGAAAAGCCCTGACAAAGCAAGAGAGGATTAGGGCTTCATCCAACCAAAGAGGTCAAAGTGGATCCGGGAACTTTGGTGGCAGTTATGGAGGTGGTATTGGCGGCAATGACAATGTTGGACAAGTAGGAAATTTCAGTGGTCATGGTGGCTTTGGTGGCAGCCACGGCAGTGGTGGATATGGTGGCAGTGGCGATGGCTATAATGGATTTGGTAATGATGGTGGTTATTGGTTTGTAGGAGGTGGCCCTGGTACTCTGGAGGAAACAGAGGCTATGGCAGTGGTGGGCAGGGTTATGGAAACCAGGGCAGTGGCTATGGCAGGAGGGGCAGCTATGACAGCTATAACAACAGAGGAGGCAGAGGTGGCTTTGGCAGTGGTAGTGGAAGCAATTTTGGACGTGGTGAAAGCTACAATGATTCTGGCAATTATAACAATCAGTCTTAAAATTTTAGCCCAATGAAGGGAGGAAACTTTGGATGAAAAAGCTCTGGTCCATATGGTGGTGGAGGCCATTTCCTGAAGTGGATGCTGAACTAAGCCACCTTGGGACCTTGGGACCCCCTGCCCTTGCTGGGGAGGAAATAAGGAGATGAGGAGAAGGGATAGTGCCTGGGATGGGTGGGATGGGGAATGAGTTTGAACAAGGGTATACATAGATGAAAAATGAGACTATTCATAATAAAAAAATTGTTTTAAATAAAAAAAAAAGAACTGTCCTGGTCATAGTGTCTCTTCACAGCAGTAGAAACCCTAACTAAGATACAGGGCATAAAAGATTTCAATAAATTGCAAAAATAAACAGACATAAATAACAAATAAAAAAACTCAGTAAGCCAAAATCAAACACAACAAAACCTTACCTGAACGCCCCACCCAAAGACTAAATCAAGCAGAAGAATGAACAATATATTGAACACAAGCTGATGAATTACCAAACTCAGGTGGCAAGGAGGGATGGAGTGAGGGAGGGAGGGTCTAAAACCGCTGGGACACTTTAGCCAAAGGAAGAAATGAGTGGTCTAAAAGTATAGAAAACAGATTCAGAAAAAAAAAAAGTTATGGGAAGAATGCAAAAACTTAAGTGGTTATAACTGGAAAATAAACTCTTGAAGTTATATTGTTGGCTCCAAAAACACAAATCAGAGAATAGTGGAAGCTGCAAGAAAGCCTGAGAACACTTGAAAGACAAAAACAAAAGTGACAGCTGAATCTCAGCAGAAACTGTTTTAATACCAAGAGGACATGCAATAATACTTTCCATGGCCTAAACAACAGCTGTCAATGCAGTATACCCAGAGGTTATCCCTCAGAGTTGAAAGCAAAATAAAGGTCTCCAATAAAAATCACAAAATGAAGGAATTCATGACCACATTATCAAAAATATTTAAAGAAACTCTATACATGAAGAAACAATATAAACACAATTATATGAATATATGTGAAATATAACATTTCATAGAGTAGATAAACCCTCCACCACCTCACGCCATACCCAGAGTTCTAGTCTGGAGAATATCACCTATAACCCATAATGGTTTTTCCAAAAACTTCTGGATTTAGCCTGCATCACACAACCAGTAGCCTAGCCCAGTCTAGCCACTGGCAATAGCTACAGCAGGGTGCAAATTTCCTTGCCCCAGCCCAATCACACTACCTCCTACTGTACTATTGCTAGCATCTGGGCTTCTTCAAGAAAGAATTACACTCCACACTAAGACTTTCCACATCCTCCTCCACAACCAATAATCCATTAGATAACCATGGTATCTAATGATAACCTATAAATATTTATCCTTATACCCACAGATAATGTAGTCTTTACCCTTCATCAAGGAAATTTCTCTTTAGAGGCTGGAAAGATGGCTCAAGGGGCTAAGAATTCTTCCTGCCTTACAGAGGACCCCAGTAGAGTTCCTAGCACCATGGTAGAATGACTCACAACTGCCTATCACTTCAGCTCTCAGGAATATGATCTCCTCTTCTGGGCTCAGGAAACTGCACTCATGCACATAAACACTCCCCAAATCTTCACAGATACATATGTACTTGTGTAATTTTTAAAGTGTTTTTCAAAATTCTATGTCTCTAAATAACAATATATAATATAGTTCAAAAAGCTCCTCAAGATTTATCTGCTCAAAGAATTAAACTACTCAGCAGAAAACATGTTCACTCACATGGTAGGCATAAGGGTTGAACTAAGTCCTGACAAAACTCCTGTGTTGAAGCCCTAAGCCCAGGGCACTAAAAGGTAGTTAAGATAGGCCTGTACAGTGGGCTCAATTGAATCTGACAGGTCCTTAAGAGAATGAGAAATCTGCATGGATTGATCACACAGGAAAGATCCTGAAAGATGACACCAAGTCGATTATGTTCCAGCAGCCAAGAAGAAATTCCAAGGAAATCTGTCCTTTAACTTTGCTATTACCATCCATAATTGGGAGAAATAAATTTCCACTGTTATCAAAATAAGAAAGCATTTTACTAGGATAGTCTGAACTAGACTAAGCAACTAGTACAAATTTATCTGTTGCCCTTGAGAGGATAATCAAGGTAATAGCCCAGAAGACCTGAACTGTCTCACCTGTGTGGGAATTTTATTGCTTCTCCTTCCTTGGAGGACACTGAATACCAACCTGTTCTTTGTGATAGAGACATTGTTCTAGAAATGAAGATATTACATACCACTATCATTGTATTAAATTGCTGTACATTTCAGAAATGTGCTGTAAATAATTTAATCAACTCCATGTTGATGGCTATTTTGGCTGTTTGGATTTTAAGGGTGTGGTGGCTTGAAAGAGAATGAACTTCAAGAACTCATACATTTGAATACTTGCTCCCTAGTTGGTGAAGCTGATTGGGAAGATTAGGAGATTTGGCCTTGAAGAAAAGGTGTGTCAGTGGAAGATGAGTCCAGAGAAGTGAGCTGTTAAGCTGTCAGTGCCATGCCTGTCTACAGTCATGCTACCTGCCATGATAGCAATGAACTCTAATCCCCTGAAACAAGAAGCCTCAAACACATTTTTTACGCTATCTTAGTGTCATATCACAGCAATAGAAAACTTAAGAAAAAGGGTTAAGCAAACCGTCTAAACAAAAGTAGGTAATATATTGAAAGTCCTAGCAACATTTAAGAACATCCAAACGCTGTATTTTATTTGGCATCACTGACACTTAGGACAAACTTCTCTCATGGTTTATAATTATTGATTATACTTACATATTTAACTTGCTCTGTCCCTTCTTCCCTCCTACCCACCTTCTGTCTTTCTTTCCCAGTACTAGGGAATGAATTAAACCTTATGCATGCCAGGTGCTTTAACACTGAGCTCCATTCCTAACCCTGCTTTCTTCTGAGGTAACCATTTTAAGAAAGACATATCAAAAGACTCTGAGGAAATTCATGACATTATTTCACATGTTATCACATCTGTAAGTTTGCTAAAATGCCTAATGACAGCATGAAAATATGCTGCCACGTTAACTGACTGATTAGCCCAAGCATTCTGGATTCTTTTCCTTGACAGAAAATCCATTTCTTACAGCATAGCATAGCATATAAAAACAGCTAGGCTTCACATGCCATTTCAGGGACAAATACAAGACTCTCTGCAACCCTCATTTTAAGTTTACACTCCAATTAGGTAGCAAAAGTACTCAAAGAGTAAACACAAAAATAACTAGGAGGGGGAAAAGGTAACAAGACAGAGACCCTACCCACAAGTAGCCTGAGGCCCTTTCAAAGAGATCCAAAGAACCATAAACAGGTCATTGCAGACCAAAAACAATCACTGGCCATGATGCTCTAAAAGACCTCCTGTAGAAGGTCAGCTTAATGTCTATAGCCAATCCTAAATTCAAAAATCTAAGAACTTTATAGATAAAACTTTTTGTCAATAAAGTTAATGACATTATTCCATCAAAAGCAATAAAGTTGTTTTTCCATAGTAAAAACTAATCTCCAAGCAAAAGAAAACAAACATTGGAATTGCTGGTAAATTTTGGTCCAGAAATGATTACTTATGCTCCTGGAGTTCAAATCATATTATGTATAGTTATTCCATTCTTTTTATATTTCCATTCTTATATTAATGGATTATATTATATATAAATTATAATATAACATGTCATATATAATACAGATTATATTAATTCATTCTTTCTATATTTCCTTCTTAAAAGACTACCAAGAAAATGACAAATTAATATGTGTTACCTTATTGTCACATAAGATCTCCTACTACACCTATTTTTCCAAGAAGGATTAAAACCAAAACCAACTAGGTTATAGATCATACAACATAGCTCTTGGACAAAAATCCTCAAGTGGTTGTTTTTCCTATTCCTTGAGTACAAATTATGAAATCTCTGCTTCCAAAAGGACACAATTTAATACCTCTGTCACACAGGATCCATGTCAAGTCCTGACTTTCTTCTCTTACCATTTCTCTAATAAAGTAACAGAAATTTTCCGAGTAAAATGTCTTCTCCTTATGAGACAGATGCACAGCTAACTTTTGAGCTCAGTTTGTTGTACTTACCAAGGAGGGAAGATGTAAATGATGTCCTGTGGATGCCCCCTTAAGTGGTCTGCAGTCTCTCTTGTAAAGAGAACCTTCAGGAAGCGTCCCAGTCTAGGAGCTATTCCCCTGGTAGGGCTGGTGTTTGATGGCCCTGATAACTGTTCACATACTGCAACTTGCATGGTACATTCTTCATGTACCTCTAGAATTTTCACAGTTAATACACCCGATTTTCTGCCTAGAAGTTTAAGACAGAACAGAGGGGGTAAAGAAAAAAAAAAACACATTTAGAAGCATTCTATACATTTTGTAAACAATTATCTATACCGACCTCAACTGCTCCTGTCAGAAACTATGTACCAGTGAAAGAAAAAGAAACTAATACAGGGATGTACATTCATGGGTGTTTTGGTTATGGGATTAAAAGGGTAGAAATTGAACTGCATCCCAGTAGTGCCTCTCTTACAGAATTGGCCAAATTACATAGATTTCAACTTCCTCATTTTCTTATCTATGAAACAAATCATGTCACTTAATATTGTGAACATTTGAGAGAATTAGAAGATAAAGTAAGGTGAACTAATGCTATAGTAATTATGGACACAAACATTGAACCAATGTAAAAGTGTAAACACTGGGAGTGTTAGCTCAATTGTAGAATATCTACCTAGCATGTGTGTGGTTCACATCATAAAATCAAATGGTTACAGTGGGGTGGGCAAGGCAAAATAATCACAATAAAAATCAAAATCTTTACAGAGTATTCATGTTGTGTGTGGTAGATGTCATCTGCAATCCTAGCTACTTGAGAGCCTAAGAACTCTGAGTTAAAAGCTATTCTGGGGAACATGGGCAACAAAATGAAAAGGGGAAGAAAAGGAGAAAAATAGCTGGAAGAAATTTAAAATAAATAAATGGTAGGTGATGTCTCTGAGGAGAAACAAAGATTGCTGTGACTCAGGAAAGCTGGGCGATGTCACATTTTACTATAAAACACACATAGAGACATATAAGGAAGGATTAACATATAGTACTAGTTACAGGTAATAAGCAATTTATCTTTTTCTATTACTATTTAATTTTTTAAATACAAAATTAGTTAAGTGGGAATAACAAAAACAGACCTGCAAATAACACTCAGTATCAGTATCTCAACCACTATAAATGAACAGCGAAAAGACCAAGAGCCAAGGTTTAAGTCATATATAGTTTCATTCTCTTTCCACTTCTCTCACTTTTGATTCATTAATTTGTTTTCTTTGTCTCAAGCCTCCCATTCATTTTCCTGACTAAGTGCTGGAGGGCAGGTTTGCACACTGAGCTAGCCCACCAATTTGTCAGGGCAGTGTTCAGTGTAAGTGCTTCTCACAGGCTGTACCTGTCTCACTTGAGAAGGGGAGGAGGACACAAACCTGTGCAATGTCTAGCTGCTGCTGGTCATGATGTAAGAAAAAAATGGAGCTGTAAAGACCTTCTAGGACAAGAACTGACTAAAAAGTAAGCATATTGACTCTGTCACAGCACATGTAATTTTAATGAAAAATAATTGCTTTTCAATGGTGAACAGAGAAAGAAGTTAGGTGCTTGCTTTCAGTAGCATATACTAAAATTGGAACAATACAGAGAAGATTAGCATGGCCCCTGCGCAAGGATGACACGCAAATTCATGAAGCAGTCCATATTTTTGTCATGTATTTGTCAATTAGCTATATGTCTATGTGTGTATTTTAAAATATGCTTTATACAAATTAAAATTTCAGTATCTGTCAATTTTTTATAGTAAAGAAATACAAATATTTGGTTTGCTCTAAGATACTACATATAATCTGGTTTATGTATTTCCAACTGGATAACCTTGAACTGGAATCAGATTAAGGGTCATGTCTAAATTCTTCATTGGCTCCCAGTGGTTTAGACACATTACTGAACCTCTCTGAGACAACTGTTTTACTCACTGTAGAACCATTGTGCTACAGACAAGCACATCTAAGTAGAAGATATCCTCTTGATCTTCAGTAAACACTGTTTAACACAAAGTTGTTTTGATTATTTCGTATAACTATTTCATGTTACCGCCTCCTTTAGCAGGGATGGAGCCTTGCTTATTTTTTTGTCCATAATGCCTCTGCACGACAAGTGAAAGGCTTCAAAAATCCTTCAGAAAGCCAGGCAGTGGTGGCACATACCTTTAATTCCAGCCCTTGGGAGGCTGACGCAGGCAAATCTCTGAGTTTAAGACCAGCCTGGTCTACAGAGTGAGTTTCAGGACAACCAAGGCAAAAAACAAAAAACAAAAAACAAAACAAAAAAAAAAGATCAATGAAAGTCATTTTAGTTTAGATATTTCTCTAGGGCAAGGCAGCCAAACAGTGGCTAGAAAATTAGAGTTTTTAGAATCAAAAGGAAATGTGGTATATGTAGAGACTACAGTGGCCAAAGGAGTATTTTAGACATATTTTCAAAGTTGTTAAAACCTGTGCTTCTATTAGGGGGTGTATATTAAACACTGAGAACTACCATCGGTGCATATCTTGCAGACAGAAGGCACTGTCCAGGGGTTCATGACTAGCTGCTTTGTTGAGTACTGGTCACCCAGCACCTGGAGCTGGGTGACCAGCTCCAGGCTGCCACAGGTTCCTGGTCTTATAGTTCAATATCTGCTATACATCACCCTGGACATGCAGAACCACCTATCAGGTAGCAGAAAGTAACAGATACTCAATAGTTACTTTAAAGTACATAGAAATCCTGAGAGTTCATGATGTGTGTGTGTGTGTGTGTGTGTGTGTGTGTGTGTGTGTAAACACAAAAGTAGTATTAAAGCACAAATAACTATGATTCTACCATTAAAATATATATGAAAACACAGGATGAAACACAGTATTATCAACTGTTCATTTTTGGAAGACTTATAAATCCTAACAATATTCCAAATAAGATAGTTTTCTCAATATCCACAGCACCAAATAAATACCTGGGGAATAAACAAGTCATTTTATATTAACTATAATCATGTCCTAAACACCACAGCTTCCTTGGTGACTAAACAGGTATATGGCACTGTAACAGGTATCAGCACTGGTAACCACAGCTGTATGGAAAGGACAGAACAGTCTGGTCCTCTGGGCAGGGTACCACCAGGAGTTCCAGGGGCACAAACAAAGAATGCCTTTGCAGAATAAAACAAGGCAGTCTCAATTCGACTTCCCTGAGAGAAGGAGAGCATGAGAAAAGGTCTATCAAATTATGTGCTGGAGGCAAGCTTGTAATTTGAGCCCAAGAGATATATGAGTACCAGAGATACTCATTTTACCAAAAAATACTGTTTTGCAATTTGATATACAGTTCAAAAAGATGTCATTTATGTGCTGCTAGGGCAATATTTTCCATAAATGCTGGAACACTTAACCAGAATATCACATCATCCAGGAAATAGTTTGGGTAACTGCCAGAAACAATTACTTAGAGATTTCTCAAAAGCAATACTAGAAAGATTTTTAAGAGCCATAGGCTAAAGAGGACTTAAGCAAAACTGTCTTCTCAATATGACAGGACTGCTGTTCTCATGAACTCAGTAGCTCTGACTGTGTGCACAAGACCTTAACAAATTTAACCTATTCGGCACTGTAGCATGGAATGGGAATGAGTTCTTGAGCCTGAACCATAAATGAGAACTATAGACAGCTGATGGTTTCTAGGAGAGAGATAATTTTCTTTTAAGATATAGCTCCTGGTAGGCTGACCATGCTCCTGTGAATGGTACCACAGCTGGGAGTATATTTATGGGCAGCACAACTTAGAGTCATGGACTATTACAAAACAACAACAAAAAGAACACACACACAAAAATGGAGAACAAGAAACTGAAGGGAGGAAGGAGATAGGAAGGTGGGGGAACCAACTTGGAAGGAATTAGAAAAAGAAGCTGAGGGTGAATATGATCCAAATACACTGTGTGAAAACTTTTAAGTATAAATAAAAACATTTTTATCCTGAAATTAAAAATAGTGAAATACCTTATTTGTATTTCTCTAATGATAATATCTTTTCATATATATATATATATATATGAAAAATATATACAGTATTAGCTACCTCTGAAAGCACTGAGAATTAGTAAACACACAATAAATACATGGTATAATGCCTGGTCCAGTACATGTGCAATAATTATAGCATCATCCTTTCAAAGCATTTTCAAGTTGGTTTTCCTTTGTCGAGACAGAATACCTCTGTATAACAACTTTGGCAGCCCTGGAACTCATTATGTAGACTAGGCCTGGAACTCATTATGTAGACTAGGCTGGCCTCAAATTCACCGAAATCCACCTGCAGAAGGCTCCCAAGTGCTGGAATTAAAGGCATGTGCCACCACCACCCAGCTCAAGTCAATTTTCACAACATGTGCTATAATTGGTTAATAAAGAAGCTGTTTTGACCTATTGCAAGGCCTAATAGAGGCAGGTAGAAAAGCCAATCGGAGATACAGGAGAAGGGCAGAGTCAGACAGATGCTGCCAGCTGTCAGGAAAACAAGATGTAATGAAACACAGGTAATGTCACAGGACCAGAAGACATAGATTAATAAAAATGAGTTGAGTTACAGAAAAACTTCAGGGCACAGGAACCCCTGTCATTTTGTTGAATGAATGCAATCTGCATCAAGTTGTTTCTAAACATTTTGCATCCAAAGAATAACTAATGGACAAAAATTTCCTTTTGTAGATTAAGTGCATTTGAGGAATTCATAACTATTGGTGAAGCTACAGAGTACAAGTGACATTGTTTGGCACAGAAGCTCAATGCTTAGTCATTATAGAAGAGGAGGCAGAAAGAATGGAGCTGGAGAAGGTGGAGTATTATATAGCAATTTATTCTTGGAGGGAAGAGAAAAGCTCATGAGGCTCCAGAAGTAGAAGCAAGAAATAAGTAACCTTCAATTATCAGAAAGTTCACAAAACTAACAAAATTCACAAGAGCCCTCTCAAACATTATAAAAGTAGTAAATAATTCTGGGGAGAGCACACTCTAACAAGAGGTAGTTTCCTTCAGGAGACTCTCTGACCTGTCTTGAAGCTCCTGCACTGCAGCTTCCATTACTTGTCACTCAGCAGGGGAGACTTTTGTTTATGCAGTTGCCTTTGCTCCCGTAAGCCTAACCCTAAGCCGCCCATCACCCATACTCCCGCAAATAACCCCCAATAAACTCACTAGTCTGCTAATCAGACTTTGATAGAATCCTTACTTTGGTCGGGCACTGTTTCCACATCTGTGGTGAGTAGAAGTTTGTTTGCCTTTCCCTAGAAAAAGCTCGCAGAACATTTTATTAGATAACTGAGAAAAAGAAAGAGAAGGAGGGGCGCTTTGGTGTTAGATGGTCAAGAGAACACAAAAAGATATAAAATGAGATGTAAGAGAGAAATCTGTTTGTGGGTACTTCGATTGTTGATTTATTTAAAATACGTAGTCAAAAGTCAACTGACCTGCATGTAAACTCAAATCATCCTAAGCATGTTATTCTGAAAATTGATGTATGTGTCTAATTAAAGTACTATAAAGGAGAGGACAATGTGAAGTAAGTAGGAGCAGAGAGTCATTCTTTTGTAAAGGACAAGAACTCTCTCACATTAGCCCAGGCTTACCTCAGATTTACTATCTAGTTGAAGATGGCCTTCAACTGCTACTCTCTGGCCTCCATGTCCTCAGTGCTGAGATGATAGCTGTGCACCACCACACTTGACTTACATACACAGTGCTGGGCAATGAACATACAACTTCATGAATGAAAAGAAAACATTCCACCAACAGAACTACACCTCCAAATCCTAAGTTTTCCTAAGATAAATATTTTCAATTTGGCTAGAATCATCTCTAGTAATTCACCAAAACTAATATAAAGACTATGCATAATTCTGAAATTGAATTAAATGCATTTTGTATTATGAGGGTTAGAGAGTGAAATGTAGTGGTTTGAATGAGATTATCAACTACAAGTATTAAGCATTTGAATACTTGTCCATCCGCCCTTCCCATTGGTGGCTATCTGGGGAGGATTAGAAGGTGTGACTTTGCTGGAAAAAGTAAGTCATAGGGTAGGCTTTGAAGTGTCAAAAACTACATCTTTTGAGTTAGCATGCATACAAAGTAATGTCTCCATGGAGTCAACTCACTACAACCGTAGTCAGAAAAACTACAGTTAGAAAAACATGAATCCAGGGTGTCCCCACTATACTTTGATATAAAATCCCTGATCCCTATCCCTTTCTAGTGATGATTAGAAAAGTATACCACAGTTTGGCAGCCATGCCCCCTAGAGGTGGAAAGATACAGACAGGCAATTGTAAAAGAAGAAATATACATTGAAAACTAAAGGATCAGGCAGCAAGAGGCTGGTTTAGACTAAGCAATGCCTAAGAGGAGATGACCCCCAACACACACACACTCTGGAACAAATCTCATTAACTGAGATTAGTTTTACAGTCACCCATTTGTTATTCACTGCTGAAGCCCCAAACTCTTCACCTCCAAGAGTGTACATGTGGTTTTGAAGGGACAAAGACAGTCTCCTGCCTGTCTCATTTCATTGCAGTGGCTGTGCCTTAGGCACTGTTCTATTATAAAATGCATAAAGTCAGATGTCTTCTAAAGGGAAGCATTGAATTAAGGGCTTGCTCACAGTTTAAGAAGCCTAGTCCATTATCATCATCATGTCAGGCAACATTACACCAGAATGGTAGCTATGAGCTTCATCCTGAGCCACAGACAAAGGAAGAGAGATACCTTATGCCTGGTATGAGCTTCTGAAATCTCAAAGCCCACCCCCAGTGACATACTTCTTCCAACAAGACCACACCTCCTAATCCTTCTCAGTCCATTCTCTGATAATTGAGCATTCAAATATATGAGACTATGAAGGCCATTCTTATTCAAACCTTCACAGGTTGTTGCCCTCATTTTCAACCCACTTGTGAAACAACCCCTAAACTAAAACATTTGACACCCTAAGATTAATCTGGACAGGGTGACAGAATCTTCTGAGCTAGCAGAGCCCCTTTCTACATACAGAAAGGACAATGCTAAAATTGAAGACAAGTATGGCAGAGATCAGATATATAAACTTCGCAATCTTACCTGAACCCCATAATTCCATGCATATATTCTCAGCATCTAAATTCAGCAGATGCCGAAAGAGGCTGTTTCAACATTTCATGTTTTCTCTATTATGATTACTATTTTTTCTACTGACTTAGCTGGATTTTTATTTTAACTTTTTATATTCTATGGGATTTTATTTGTTATCCTCCACACATTCATCTAATTTTACTCATGAATTCTTTTCTATTATGGGTATACTTTCCTCCCTTAATCCCCCTATATTACTTCCTTTTTTCACTGTATATTTAGGGGCATTCTAACTTTATGTTGTAATTTTTACATTAATAATCAGATTTCAACTTATTATTCTATTTGTTGTATTTATGTAGAGGCTTCAAAACAGTCCAATGACTCATTGCAATGAACATTTACAGTAAAGCTGTTTGAGTAAAAGGGTATATACTGTGTGACACAGCACAGCGTCCATGGGAAGATTGTTTTGTTTGGCTTCTTTTGGGGTGAATTTGAAAGGGTGGATATAGAGAGATGGTGAGATGAGTGGGATTTTAGTACATGGTGTAAAATTCACAAAGAATCAATAAAAAGTTTAAAAAAACAAACAAACAAACAAAAAAAAAACACTTAGGAACCAGAGTTCATATCCCAACACTGACATACACTGTAGGTTAATCACAATATAGAAGGGAGTGAGAGTCAGGGATCTCACACTGGCTACAAAGTCAGGGTGAAGCAGCCAACTCTAGATTCAAGTGAAAGACCTTGTCTCGATATATTAGATGGAGAATGACTGAGGAAAATATGAAATAGAAACTGTAGGCCTCAATACATACATGCACATGGGATACTAGAGTCATCACACACGATAAAGGGGAAACGCTAGCTCAAAGGGGCGAAAAGACCATAATATCATCACATCTCTTATTAGCAACTCACAAAGGGAAGAAAACAAGAAGTAACGAATTTCAAGCCCTTCAAGGATTCAGGTTACAAACCAAGCTTATTATATCTAGCAAAAGGTTCATTCAAAATTGATGTAGAAATAAAAATATCTTAAAACAGGCTGTCTTAGTGTAGTTTCCATTATCTCCAACTCAAACTCTGACTACCCTAACAAGCTTCTATTTTCTTTCTTTGTTTACCAACCCAATCAAGACATGTTCTATAACTAAAATAAAAACAAACATCTTGCTTGTAGAGATGGAAAGACTGGCACAGCAGTTAAAAGCCTGTACTAATCTGGTCAGGTGGCTTCCCAATTCAAGAGATCTGGCACTTCTCACCTTCTCCGGGCCATGCAGTTATGTGTACATACTCATAACCATACAAACATATAAAAGCAAGCATTTAAGTGTTCCTTTTTTATTTTATCTTATATGTGTGGGTATTTTTGCCTGCATGTATATATAATCACATGAGTGCCTGGTATTCACAGAGACTAGAAGAAAGTGTCAGATCCCTTGGAGTTGAAATACAGGTGTTGGGAATCAAACCTGAGTCCTCTGCAAGAGTAGCAAATAGTACTGAGCCCATCTCTCCATCCCTATAAAAATACATTTTAAAAAACGTGTATTTATTGTGCCTGGAACCTAGCGCAGGGCTGTCAGATAAGAGTCATTTAATAAGAATGAATGTAGCACACCTTTCCAGCTAGCAATCTCTTGCTCTCACTCCTTGGTTATATCAATAAACTAAATTAAGAATTGTTTCCTACACCTAAAATAAATACGTAAACACAAATAAGAGGAAATAAAACATTCTTCTGGGTAACTACTATAAATAAAAATTTTATAGGAAAAACAATATTACTTAGTTTCGTATATGCTACAACACAAATTAGAGAAAATATAACTTTCAGTGAATGAAAATAGCTAAATTTAAGTTTAAACTTAAAACTAAATCTCTCTGTAAATAAGAGACAACTAGAAGTCTTAAAATTTAAAGAAAGATATAAATCTAGTTTCCCTATACACTAAAACCCATTTTTCTCCCTTAACAAATTATGTACAAAGACAAAGTTGTTCTCCACAAACTGACAGCAAGGCCTCATTGCTGAAGAAAGAGTTACAAAACTCACTGAACATGAAAATATTGGGCTGGTTCCTATACAGAACCCTTACCCCTCTGTTCCAACATCTTTGGTACAGGATACTCTGCACATTATCAAAAGAAAAAGCCAGCCACAAAACCTTTTTCTACATTGGTGCAATGCCTGCAAGATATGTCAGGGTAATAGAGGCACAAAGCTTGTGAGAATAACCAGCCCACCCCATGAGATGAAACCCATACCCAACACAACTTGGATGACAAATAACCAGAACTAGATAGCTCAGGGACCTAGGGAAAAATTAAATAATACTGGTCTAAAATAAGAAAATAAATATGTAATAATAAAATGACTCCTAATGATATTCTGCTATACTCATAGATCCGTTGTCTTGTTTAGGCATCATCAGAGACGCTTCCTCCTGAAGCAGATGGGAAAATATACAGTCTCACACCAGAGGTTAAGCACAAAGACAAGAAAGATGTTGGAAAACTCAGCCCTAAATGGGATGTCTCCATCAAATCCCTTTCCTCAGAGCTCAGCAACATCAAGGAAGAGAAAACAAAAAGTCAGAGGGAAATGGAGGACAACAAGAAAACAAAGACCTCTAAATCAACATAAGCAAAGCTTATATGAACTCCGAAGAAATTGAGAGGGCATGCACAGGGCCTGCACAGGTCTGCGCCAGGTCATCAGTGTATGTGTTAGGGCATCCAGTTTAAGGTTTTTATGTGACTCCTGAGTGTGTAAACAAGCAGATTTCTGATTCTTTTGTCTTATTTTAGGTTCTTTTCCTTCTGTTAGTTTGTCTTGTCCAACTCTGAAGTGAAGTTCTTTTTTCTTATTACATTTTAACTTTGCTTTAAAAAAAAAAAAAATGGATGATGAACAAAAAGCTACCCACTAGGGTAAAAGTTAACAACTAACCTGCCATATACATCCTGGGTGAGGGAAAATCAGCTTTCCCTGCTGGTGGCATGTCAGAGGAACAGCAGGTGGCAACTGACTTCAAGATTTAGCTCACCAAGAGGCAACTCCCTGATGGGTCAATCTTGTATAGGCAAGGCCCAAGACCACAGACCCCTGGAATGTCTTTTGTTTCTGCTGTGCCTTTATATGTTCACTTTCTCTGGTATGTATCTGGCATGACGTGAATGGGAGTGGGGAGATTCCCACTGCCTGTAATGTAGTGTTTTATCTCATGGAAACATCCCATTTTACTAGGCATTTTTACCTGTGAATTATTATGAGGATGACTCCTTCCTAAGCTGTACTGTCTAGATGATAATAAATGTTAGTTTAAATAGTTTTGATGATTAAAAACATAAACAAGCAAGTGTCACACTGATAAAACACATGAGTTTCTTCTATTTTGAGGCTATGTAGCCAGACTTTGGCTTAGGTTAATGATTAAGAAAGACAACTGAGTCCCATTTGGCCCAGCTAGCTTCAATTCTTTTAATCTAATGTTGGAAGCTGTGTTTAGAGGTTTTGAAGTGCATCACAGCTAAAACAAAGCTTTGAAAACAACTTTATAGTTAGATAACTTAAACTAAGATGGTTTTGCCATTTGCCTTTGAGGTAAAAAAAAAAAAAAAAAAAAAAAAAAAAAAAAAAAGAAGACAATCTAAAGTCTTAGAAAGAGACATAGTTGAATGTGGAACTCTTTAAGGTCAGAGAACAAGAACAAAGCAGCCCAATTATTACTAGCTGACATACTTTTCTTGCTAGGACTAGTTGATGATCAAAGGTGATGATAATTCCTTGTGCCCATTTTTGCCCTCAATTTCCTGAAATAAGAAATTATTGATGAAAAATTATTGATGAGAAAGTATGCACTCTAAAGTAGAACTGACTGATTCTTTTTCATATATAAAAGTTTAGATTTGTGATTCCTTAAGAGATTATCTTTTAAGATAAGTAATAAAGTAATTGGTCCTTTCTTTGTAACTGTAAAACCACTACCAGTAAAAACCCTGACTGAGAAAAATATCTTGTTTGCTACAAAATCTATAACAAGCTGCTTGGGTACGAATGTATGTGGGTTCTTGGGATAATTTGTTTTTCACTTGTAATATGCAAAATATTTAATCATGAAAAGAATATAAAAAACATCCTGGTTTTTACTATTTGTTTTGTATTCATTGTAATTAAATTCATTTGAAAAACAGAATGTAAGCATATTATAATTTTTAATTGCCTGAAAAATTTTGCTGAGTGGGGAGCTGTACAAAAGAGAACAGAGCTAAAATGAGCTAGAAGGAAGACATAAAGAATGAGAGATAAAATGAATTAGAAGGAAAACATCAGGAATAAGAGTTACAAGGAAAATATCAAGAATAAGAGAAGAAAACCACCAGAAAAACAAAGGAAAGAGAATGCAAAAGAGGAAGAAAGAAATCTGAAGGAAACCATCAAAAGAGTGAATGTCTTTTTCCCTAACCTCCTCAGATTTAAAAAAAATAAAAATAAAAAATCTAGTACATCTAATTTAACTCTAGATTTCCCTTTGAGTACCATGTTGCTGGAGGCTTCCCCGACTAAGCAGGAATAAAGTGACTCTGGGTATATCAACCATTCCAAGGCAGGCCTCATGTTCAAGAGTATAATGGAAGCTCATGTTCAAGAGTACAAACATATAATGGAAGCCACAGTTTGTGTGTGTGTGTGTGTGTGTGTGTGTGTGTGTGTGTGTGTGTGTGTGTGTGTGTGAAAGAGTTTGCGCTTTTATTTGGTTACAATTTGGTAGGTTTTGTTCTTTTCTTTTGAAGCATGGTTTTACTTTGCTTTCTTGTTTGTTTTGTTTCATTGGTTTTTTGGGTTTTTTTTTAAGAGTGGTGTTGTTATATTGGGATTTTGTTAGTTTTTTGAGAAAGAACTTAAAGTTGTTTGGGTCAGAAAGGGAAGAGGATCTAGAAGAACTTGGGAGAGGGAAGGTATATGATGAACATATTTTTAAATTTAAAATTTATTTTAAGTAATAAAATAATATAATTTAAAAACTAGATTGAAGACAACTTTGCACAGAATTTAGACATTTGCTATCAAAAGAAAAGTAAACAGTAATTCAATTGGCAATGATCTAATTAAACCATATCAGTTACTGGTATCTGAAAGCGAAGACTGAGATCTCTCAATAATGGTATTTCTAGATGCAAAGATAATAACATGAGATGCTTTGTTATTGTAATGTTCCACAGTCTGTGTAAGTCCACTTTGGTACAAAAATTATCAAGGTGCATGAAACAATGTTGTTCCACTTGGTCTTCACAATTATGATGGAACATCTAGAAAAAGCAAGACAAGGTCTCTCTGAACCCCGATCATGTGCTGCGGAGCAGGCCACTAACGGGCATGGCAAAAACAGTTTAGAGGACTGAAATAAATAGAATAGGATCTATTCCTTAAAATAAAGGTTTTCATAATTACAATTTAAATACATATCAGGAAAAGCTAAAAGGGTACAGTTTTTTTCCTCCTCCTCCAGCAATATGGCTTTTTAGATTTTGACAAAGGAAATTTTCTCCAGGATATTGGTACTTTTTTAGTATTACTTTTAGGAGAGATTGCACTAGTTACAGTTGCTAAAGATTCACTGTAAGTGCCACAAATAATCACTTCAGCATGAAATACTTGTTCTTGTCCTTTCACTCACAAACTTTATAGTGTATTCAAGTCCCAGAGTTGTTCTCTTCACAGGTTTAGTGAAGTGCTGAACATGTTGATGTTCTTTACCTGCTGGAAGATGCTTTTGAGTTTGCTGTAATGCTAGTAAAAGCCTTTGGATTCTCTCATTTTCTCTTTTCTAGTTGATTTTCAGCTATTCTTGATAAATCCAGAAATACTTTTTATGGGAATCAATTGACCTCTGTCTTTAAAATATAAAAGGGTAGATTTTTTAAAACTGGGACTGTATTTTTCTATCAGCTTTTTAAAGATCTGCTTGTTTTGTTTGTTTGTCTTGGAGACAGGGTCTCACTGTATTGATCAAGATGGTCTTTAAGTTACTGAGATCTATCTGTTTCTACCTACCTAAGAAAAGATGAATATCTAGATGGATCTGGAAAAACAAACTAATATACCACCATATAAGATAAAGATAAAGTAATCCTGACAGTCCTTGAACAGTAATTTTTATGATGCAAATTTATGAAATCAATTTCTTATGAAAATTTATCTATCAGCATTAGTTAAAAGAGGTCACTAATAATCATTAAAACTAATGCCAGAGATAATTCAGAGGGGAAAAACAAACTATAATGGCTAACATATAGGAAGGGCTTGTGATGTGGAAAATGTTCACAATAAAAAGTCATCAACATTTTAAAGTGTACCTTGAATGACTGGAGAATAATTCAGTTTGGATTTAATATTTTTTACAAGCAGCTGTCCAGACTGGTAACCTCTTTTTGTTGTTGTTTTGTGTTGCTTCTCTGTTTTAACAGCCCTGGTTTTCCTGGAGCTTACTCTGTAGACCAGGCTGGCCTGGAACTCAGAGATACACCTGCCTCTGCCTTCTGAGCGCTAGGACTAAAGGTATAGGTGTATGCCACCACTGACATGCTTAGATCAGTAACCTTTTAAAGTTTTGGTTTTCTGAGTAGGCATTCACATACTATGTCATCTTTAAAGTTAAATTGCTTCTTCTATATTGAAAGCATTTTTTATGTTTTCTGATTTATATTTTCTTATAGCTGTTTTACAATAAAGCTGAAGTAGAATTGGTGGCTTTTGCAAATGTTTTAACAATTGACACAATTTTACAATAGTAAAACTAATTCTTTTCTGTATATATGAGGAAAATACACATGTGTGGAAGGTCCATGTGGGGGTGCATGTGTGAGACAGCACATTTCACTGAACCTGGAGCTCATCTATTTGGCTAGACTGATGGACCAGGAATCTTCCTGTCTCTACTTCCCCAGAGCTGAGATTACAGATCCCTTTTAGAATGCATGATAGAGATCTGCACTGAGACAGATCATCAGATTTGCACACCAAGTATTTTATCAGCTCAACCAGCTCCCACACCCCCGCCAAACAGTTCTCAGTTCTATTTTGAAAAGTACCCTCCAAAACAAAAACTACTGGAGAGAATTATTTTATGTCACAAAATACTAATAATCACCTTCATGTATTTAAGTGTGAGACAAACTTTTTACCTGGAATATTTTGCAGTTTGTGAAAATCTTACCTAAAGGTGTCATTTGGTAAGAAACACATCGATGTCTCCACAAAGAAATGGCAGACCTCTCTCGATTCTGCAGTTCTTTTAGTCTTTCTGCTAGCCCGCCTCTGTTTAATGAATTACAATATACTATGTTTAAATTTTAAAAAGCCCTCATAACAGCTGCAGCCTTTACATTTCACACACACCCACAACCAGAAACAGATAAAACAAAGAAATCTTTTGTATTTTATTCTTTCTGGGTATCATTTCCAATTCCTCGTTTTCTTAGAAAGTCTATCTCGTGATTCTCACCAAAGTTGAACTACTTATTATACTCATAGAATTTGACAGTTAAGTCAGTATGGCTCCCTTTCTCCACTTTCTTAATTTGTTCACTTCTGCCATGTGCTATGCATTTACTATCCGCATTCATCACTTGGCTAGGGTTAGAAAATGCTGCATTCTATCATGAAAACAGGAACTTCAAATGTGCAAATAAATAAAGGCAAAGTGAATTCAGAGCCTCAGACAAGAATGAATTTGCCCGTCTTGGTATGCACAATAATTAAAAAAGAATACTTTAGTATCAGTCACATACATACTACAAGAATCACAAAATTAAGCAAAGTTAAAAGTAGAGTTAGAAAAGAAATATGCAGAAAGACAAAGCAAGAAAGGGGAGATAAAGTAAAGGGAGAAAAAAGGAGCAAAAGAAAAAAGTTCAATGGATTTCTTTAATTACTTTCCCTATTTCTTTTTTTAATATTTATTTTTATTTTATGTGAATTGGTGTTTTGCTTGCATGTGTAACTGTGTAAGGGTGTCAGATCTTAGAATTACAGACAGTTGTTGGCTGCCATGTGAATGTTGGGAATTGAACTCAGGTCCTCTGGAAGAACAGTCAATGCCCTCAACCACTGAGCCATCTCTCCAGCCCCCATACTTTCCTCTATTTCATCAACCTACCTCATTTCTATTTGTAAATCTGAAATTTACAAGGTTCCTCTCTCCATTAATTCATGCCTAAGAATCTACCACCATCTAGTAGCTTATCTCCTAAAATGTTTAAAAAACACTTCCTATCCAAAATCTGTTGTTCCTACTACCTCATTTCTAACACTGTAATTACTTTACTTTCTGGCTGACAATCAGTCTTCACTCAGAAAAGGCATTGGCTTACTGTCATGTCTCCTGCATATAAAAACATGCTTGGCATACAGAAGGTCCTCAGTAGGGTTTGGAATATTACATTCTAGGTCTGCATAACATCACCTGTACCATTAAAGTCATTCTAATTCCAAGCATAACATCCTCCCCCCTACACTCCTTCTTTCAAGATAACTGAACCCACAGCCATATACATGCTAGACAAACACTCTATCACTGAGTTATAGTACTAATTCCTAGATTTTAAAGATGAGATTTAACTATGCAGCATTCTAGTCTGACTTCAAATTTACCATGTTAACCAGGCTTGTCTTGAACTACAATCCTTCTGCTTGTAGTATGATTAGAGGTGTGAATTATCATATCCAATTACCATTCTCTTCTGAAGCTACAACTCCATTTGGGGCATTGTTGGGTTCAGATTTGTATAACTGTCAATATCTTGAATAATAATGTACACCAAGTATTACTAGAGAGTTTCACTCACAGCATTTCCCAGGATGATTAGCCATGTCTAAACTTAGCCTAGACAAGGTCACTCCTGTCTTGACCATTTAATAAACCCTTTGACTCAAATCACATGAATACATTGGTCTTCCTGCTGTACAAAACCAAACTCTGCCACTAAGTCACTAACTGTACTCTGTTTAATTGTGGACCTTGCTTATTCTTTGGTCTCATGACATTTTCCAAAATTTCTGAATACTAGGAAGTGTTTTTTCTAGAATGGGTACACAACTTTGTGCCTTATTAATAAAAACAACATGAGAATGAGTACAAATTTTCTCAGCATAATACATGCATCCCATTATTTGTCTCTGCAAATATTGTTTCTGGAAATACTATTCTTTGCAACTAGGTCCTTTTATAACATAATCAGCTAAGTCTCTCCATCCAGAATGTGAGTTTGACATCAGTTCTTTCATATGTAGAGTTCACTCTTTAGCTGCTTGCTCTTAGTTTGCCGTGGGAACAGTGTTAATAGACCCCACTGTCCTCACAATCGTGTCTTTTTCCACTGTGACATGTTTAAGGAACTGCTGGACATAGGTTCCTTCTCACTTTCATTGATCTTTTTTTATAGACAAGAACATTTTGTTCCAATTTATAACAAACAAAGATACCATGTATGAGACATGAGGTTGTCACATGTCTCTAAAGACTCCTTCACACATACTGCCAGCCACAGCCTGATATACTGAAGATACCATGTATGAGACATGAGGTTGTGACATGTCTCCAAAGACTCCTTCACACATACTGTCAGCCACAGCCTGATATACTAGTAACAAAACTTTTCATCCATTGTGGTTCTGTTAGACCATGTGAGGTATTTTTCCCCTATTCAAGGCTGTCTTACATTTTGTTACATTTTTAAGTATTAATTTGGCCATTCTCTTTAAATTCTCATGCCATAAAGGTAAACTAAAGAATTCATACTTCATTTTTATTTTTTTCTTTATAAGTTATACTTGATAATGAAACAGTGATTCACCTGTCTCTCTCTATCTAACTGAGCACCTGGAACACGAAAGTTTAATAAAATTTGATAAAACTAACAACACATTTCCACTAAGGAAAGCAGCCATACAAGCTAGTCATGACCAAATCCACCAATGCTCCACTTGAATGAACAATTTTATAAACTGCCTCCTGAACAAGCTTACTAATTATCAAAACCAGAATTTTATTTCATTCTCACTTAAGTATTTTTTTTAATTAAAGCCTCAGTCAATATTTTGAAGAAAAAAAACTGAGAAAAAGAAAATTACAAAGATGATTTAACCTTAAGAGCTTCTTCTTTGTTGCTGAGTTTTCTGGAGTCTTCGGAAAATTAGCCGTATATTTCAGGGGTGTGCTCAATATGGACTCAGTTGAATTTGTCCCTGAGTCAGTCTGTTTGCTCAAAGATTGTCTTGCATCTGACTTAGAATCCACCTGGTATTTGTGAGGGGATTCTGAATCAATGAGCAAGAAATTCTCTGGGTCGTCTTCTCTGTCACTGTCTGATGAATACTCCAAAATTTCTGTAGAAATTGGCTGGAAAAATTAAAAGAGATTTAATTAAATATTCCTCATTTAAACCCACATGCACATATGGCTATTATTGTTTTGACAAAAAAAACTTAATACTCAAAAATAAAGATAAGAATAAGCTGAACTAGTTGTAAGGCATTATTTTACAAGCTCCATCAAATCAACACAAGAAGGGTTTTTTGTTGTGATGATGGTTTTTGTTTTGTTTTTCATATCATTCTTTTTTTAAATTTATTTATTTATTATTATGTATACAGTGTACAGAAGAGGGCACCAGATGTCATCATAGATGGTTGTAAGCCACCATGTGGATGCTGGGAATTGAACTCAGATCCTCTGGAAGAACAGTCAGTGCTCTTAACCTCTGAGCCATCTCTCCAGCCCCCTCATATCATTCTTTAGCAAACTAATGGCACGTGCCATACATACTGTAATCTCCAATGCAAACTAGTAACATACCTGAGAGTTTCAAAGCAGTCATTATCTGACACTCACTGGGGGAAAAATTATTTCTTAGCATTTAAATTTTAACAAGGAGATAACAGTCATTATTTCTCATGAACTAAATAGAAAGGTATAAAGCATTTTAATTCAGCAATGGAGCCACTAAGAATAAATATAAAAACTTGACTTTTCTGGCACAAGTACAGTATATTTTCTAGAGTCCATTTAGAAATCATTAACATAAACAGGAATTATCTGAGAATGTGAATAATCGCCTAGCATTTCTTAAAATATTTCTTCTTTGATTTATTCAAATTTCTGAACTTGTAAAATAAAATTATTTTTAAAAGTGGATTAGAAAAGCAAAATTTGCATCATCAGGCCATTTTGCAGTTCCAGGACAGCCAGGACTGTTACACAGAAAACCCTGTATCAAAACAAACACAAACAAACAAAAGGCTGGAGGAATTATATCACCACAGAATTCTCTCATCTCTATGGTTACATTTATTCCTAAATTATTTATCTTGTTTTGTTTTGAAATCATTTTGAATGTGTCTCCATGATCTCTTTCTCAGCATGAGTATTTTGGGTATATATAAATGTAACTAATTTTTATAGGTCAATTCCATGTACTAACATTTTGCTCAAAGTATGTATCATTTCTAAAAGTTTTCTGGTAAAATTTTTGGGATTTCTTATGTATGATATATCATACTCAAATAGGAATTATTTGACTCTTCTCAGTTTCTATCCCTTTAATTTCCTTCTCATCTCTTAACTAGTGGTACAAGCACTATACTGAAAAGGACTAGGGATAAAAACAACCTCTGCCTCACTCCTGACATTATGAAACTGCTTTGAGGTCTTCATTATTTAGGTTAATGTTGGCTATGGGTTAGTGGTGTACAGCTTTTATGACATTAGAGTAAGTTACCTTCAGTCCTACTTTCTCTAGAACTTCTATAATGATAGAATGTTCAATTTTGTCAGCAGCCTTTTCTGTGTCTACAGATTAGATGATCATATGGTTTGCCTTTATGATAGTTTATAAGGTTGGTTACACTTATTGAGTCACATATGTTGAACCATTCTCTCTCTGATTTTTATTATTTCGTGCCATCTACTGGATTTGGATTTGGTTTGTTCTTATTTTTCCAAATTGCGGAGTTGCATCATAAAGTTAGTTGTGCTCTGATATATTAATGTAGATATTTGGAGCTATAAACATCCCTCTTAGTGTTGCTTTTAATATGTTTCAGAGGTTTATTGATCTGTGTTTTCATTTTCATTTAATTCCAGGAAGCCAAAGTTTTTCTTTCTTGACTTGCTCTTTGACTCAAATACGATTTTGACTGAAGTACTACAGGCTGAGAAAGAAAAATGTCACACGTTCTTATTTCTGAATATAGGCTCTTAAGCTTTATTTACATTATATAATCTGGAGTAACTGCAGAAACCAGGAAAGGGAAAAAGGCACGCAGTGGGGGAAGAGGGGGTGATATCCTAGAAATGAAGCTTGTAGAACACAGGTGCAAGAAAGGGAGAAATTGGAAAAACATGGACAATTTTAACCAGAAAGGAAAACGAGGGGGCAATAAAGAGGACAAAGAAAGGTGAGTAAATAATACACAGGAAGTGTGAAAAGCCACAGGGAAATGGACTTATGGTTATTTAAATATCTATGTATGGACATGTTTGTTCATAGTTTAAGTGAAGTTATACTACTGTGGGTGATAATGCTCCCCAAGAGAGGTCATAGATGATCTGACAAACCCAATGGCACATATGGGAAACCTCTCTTCAAGTTGTTGAAGAAGAGGGTCCAAGAGATGCCCACCTATCCTTGGCTAAATCAACACTAATTAGAAAATTTTATTTATGAATCATTTTTAGAATAAGAGATGACTATTTCTAACATATCAGAAACAGAAAAAAATAATATATCAAAAGCTTAAAAGTCATCATCCATATATAAAAGAACATACACCATATTTGTCTTTGTGAATCAGTACTACCTTGTTCAAAAAGACTGTTCCTACCTCCATCCATTTACCTGCAGTTTTTATAGTTTCGTGGAGTAGCAATAAACAAGTATCTCAAAGTAGTTTTAACTTGCATTTCTCTAATGGCTAAAAATGTAAAACTTGCTGAAAGTGTTTCTCAGTCATTTGTGTTTCATCTTCTGAGAACTCTGCTTAGTTCTGTGCCCATTTTAAAAAAAAAAAAAAAAAAAAAAAAATCTTTCCTTGATGGTCAGTTTTAGTTCTTTATATATTCTAGATATGAGCTCTCTATCAAATGTATAATTGGTTTAAAAAAAAAATTCTCATTCTGTAGCCTGTTACTTTGCCTGAATGATGGTGTCCTGTGCAATACAGTAGTATTTTAGTTTCAGGAGGTCCCACTTATTGTTGGTTTTGGTGTCTATTACAATTGCTGTCCATTTACACAGTCTTTTCCTGTTCCAGTGAGTCCAGTTCAAAACTATTCCCCATTGTCCTTTCTATATATCAAGGGTATCTGTACTTACATTGAGGTCCTTGATTCATTTGGAGTTGAGGTTTGTGCATGGTGATAAATATGAATCTATTTTTATTCATGCAACCATCCAGTTTTGATGAGGTATGTCTTTCTGTATGCTATGAACTATCATCATCAGATAGAAGCAAAACTGTTTTGGCCTATGGCAAGCTAGCTTATAGGCAGACAGGAAATCCAAGTATAAAAAAAGGTATAGTGGGATTATGTTCTGTTACATTGTAAATAATTGTCCCACCTACTGGCTTAATAAAAATGATGATTGGCTGAAGGCAGACAAAAGCGCGGGCAGAGCTACCAGGCTAAGAAAACTCTGGGAACAGGAAGAGCAGAGCAGAGATGTCAGAGAGACACCAGCAAACACAGAAATAAGAAGAATGCTGCTCTGAGAAAAGGTACTAAGCTGCATGGCTAAACAAGGTAAGAATAATGGGTTAGTTTAAGAGCAGGAGCTAGCTAGCAATATGCCAGAGCCATAGGTTGATCAGCATAACATTAATACAACTGTCTGTGTGTTTCTGTGGGACTGCAGGTCAGAACCTCAGGAAAAGGCCAGAAAGTCCAGCCCAGAAACTTACTACTAAATAAAGGGGGAGAAGAGAGGAGTCAGAGTGAGAAGCTGCAAGCTGCTGCCAAGAGAGTCAGCTATAAAAATAGAGGTAAGCCATGAGCTACATGGCAAAACATAGATTAGTAAAAATGGGTTAAGATACAAGAGCTAGCTAGCAATAAGCCTGAGCCGTAGGTAGCATGTAACTAATACTAAGACTTCTGTGTGATTATGTGGGAATGCTGGTCTGAATCTCGGGGATAGTCTGGGCCAGAAACCTTACTACACAGTTTGACCAGCAATATTTGTTGACAGAGGTGTCTTTTCTCTAATGTGTATTTTTAGATTCTTTATCAATCAGGAACCTATACCAATGAGGATTTATGTCCAAGTCTTCAACTTGATTCCACTCATTAATGTAGCTGTTTTTATGACAATGTCATGTTGTTTTCTGTACTACAATTTGAGATAGGAAAAGGTGATATCTCAGCCATTATTTTATTGTTCAGGATTGTTTAAGCTATTCTGGTTTTTGTTTTAGTTGTGTGTCCATATGAAATAGAAGAAACTATTTTTTCAATTTTCTGTGAAGAATTCTGTTGAGTTTGTAATGATGACTGTATTGAATCTGTGGATTGTTTTGGGAACAATTGTTTTTACCATATTCATTCTACCAAATGAGTACAGAAAATCTTTGCATCTTCCCATGTTTTTAATTTTTAAAAAAAACTATTATATAAATCTTTCACATGCTTGATTAGAAGTAACCCAAAATGTTTGCAGTATAGATCATTGTGAAAGTTACTGTTTCCTTGATTGCTTTCTCCAAATTTTTGTCATTTCTATAGGAAGCTGTGTGATTTTTCTGTTAATTTTGTGTCTTGCTACTTTGCTGAAAGTGTTTATCAGCTGTATTAGTTTCCTGGTAGAAGATTTAGGGTCTTTTATATATAAATTCATATCTTCTGCAAATAAAGATACTTTGACTTCTTCCTTTCCTACTTATATCCACTTCAATTGTCATATTGTTATAGGTAATGCATCAAGGACTATATATATATATATTGAATATATATATTCAATAGTTACAGAGAGTAATCATCCTTATTTTTTATTCTAGTGGAATTACTTTTGAATTTCAATTTTTGTTGATGTTGGATGTGAGCTTCCTGTAAATTACTTTTGTTCTGTTGGTGTTTGTCCCTTGTATCACTAGTATCTTTAAGATTTATATTTGGAAAGAATGTTGGATTTTATCAAAGTCCTTTTATGCTTCTAATGAGTTAACTATACAATTTTTGTCTTTCAGTTTATACCAATTATAGCATCTGTTTATGGCATTTATTATTTTACATATGTTGAACCATCCATACCACGTCTGAAATAAGGTCAGCATTATCATGCAGGACGATAATTTTGATGTGTTCTTGGATCTAATTTGCAAGCATTTTATTGAGAATTTTTGCATCTTCGTACATAAAGGATACTGAACTATAATTCTTTTTTTGTTGCTGGAATTGTTGTGGTTCTGGTATCTGGGTAGTAATGACTAAATAAAAAGGATTTGGAAGTGTTCCTTCAATTTCTGTTTTGCAAAATAACTTGAGTAGTGCTAGTTTTAATTCTTTGAAAATCTGGTAGGAATCTGTGCTGAATCTATTTGGTCTCGGGCTTTTTTGACTGGGAGAATTTTAGTTACTGTTTCTATCTCACTAACTCAGTTTAAAATGATTATTTGATCTTGCTTTAACTTGGGTCATATATATCAAATTCACTCATTTCTTTTAATGAGTGAATTTGATATATATTAGTTTGAAGGAGTACTTTGGAGGAGATTTTTCAAAAAGTGCTCCAAAGAGTCTGAATTTCTTCAATGTCTGTTGTCTCTTATTTTATTAGTTTTGGTCTTTTCTCTCCACCCTTTCATTAATCTTACTACAGGTTTGTCAATGCTGCTAATCTTGTCAAGAAACCAATTCTTTATTTCATTGATTCTTCATATTGTTTTTTGTTTCTATTATTTATCTCATGCCTGATTTTAAGTATTTCTTCCCTTCTACTCTATTTGTTACTATTCTTATTGTTCTATAGCTTTTGGGTTAGTCTTAAATTACTAATATGAGATTTCTCCAGTTTTTTAATATAAGCACTTTGTGTCATGAATTAGCTACAAAGAGATGTTTTCATAGGATACACTGTGTTTTCATTTTTGTTCAATTCTAAACAGTTCTTTATTTTCTTCTTGATTTCTGTCTTGATTCAATTTTCGTTCAGTAGTAACTTGTTCAGCTTCCATGAGTTTGTATACATACTGCTGTTTCTGTTGTTTTTGAAATCCATAGTGTCAGATAAAATGCAGGGCATTATTTCACTTTTCTTGTATCTGTTAAGTCTTCTTCCTTTGCATCCAAGTATGTTGTCAGTTTTGGAGAAAGTTCTATGAACTGCTGAAAAGAATGTATTTTCTGAACTAGGATATTTGAGAGGTTTCTTGATATAAATATCTAGTCTGGTCTTTGCTCAATAGATATCTTGTTTTGGTTGTTTTGCACACTCTGGATCCTAGACAATTTTGGTAGATAGGAAAATGGAGTGGTTGGGGGGAGCAGTGGGTAGCAGGGAGTACCATGTAAATGGTCTAGGCTGAGGAAGAGCAGACAGAGCCAGGGGCACCCTAGGACTACATCAAGAGATTGCGTCCCCAGGGAATGGAAGTACGGTAGAAGGAAGGTTCCTGTAAGCAGGTTGCAACAGGACTAAGAAAGAAGTCTAGAGAAATCTAAATGGAAAACAAAAAGTAGAGAAAAATGCCTGTGTCTCAGCACTTTGCAGCCACTAGGGATCTCTGCTTGAAAATGTTTCTGCATCTAACACAAAGGAATAAAGATAGGCTAGAAACAAGACTGAGCAGTTCTACACAATGGCTTTAAAAATAAAGAAAACCAAAGACAATAATTGCAAGGATGTGGGAAACAAGGAAACTCATGCACTGTTGGTGAAAGTGAAAACTGCTGCAGCCTCTAAAAAAGCAGTATGTTGTTTCCTTTTAAAACCAGGAACAGATCTTCTATACGACCCAGCTATTCCATTCCAGGACATACATCTACGGGACTTAAGTTCCTACTACAGACATATACTCATCCATATTCACAGAGGCTCTAGTCACAATATCTAAAACAGAGAAAATAGCTAAATTTCCATCAATAGATAAATGGATAATAAAAATGTGGTACCTAATCTTAGTTTTATTTAGCTAGAATGAAAGAGGAAATTTATGGGTAAATGCATGGGGCTGGAAAACATTATGCTGAATGTTGTTTAAACACATACAATACAGGATACAAGAATTGAACCACTGAGAGGGAGGGGGACAAAAGATCTTATGAAATGGGGGAGAGTAGAACACAAGTGATATGGAAGAGAAAGGGAAATCATGGGTTGGCAAGTTTAGAAACTGAGAGAGAACAGTGGAGGCAAGGGTGGAAGAGAAATAACTAACAATAAGCATGTGTTTAAAAATTATATGGAAACCTGCTACTTTATGAACATTCAAAATCATGTGTGCAGCACACACACACACACACACACACACACACACACACACACACACACATCCACGCACACATGCCCCATATTTAACTAGAGTTACTGTGCATAAGGGATAATGTTCCTTCCAGAAACCACAGGTGACCAAGTAAAAACCCAGTTCTGGACTAAGGACACCTTCTGAGTTGTTGGTCAGGAACATCCTTCAGATTGTTCTACTCACTATTGCCATTGCTCTACTTTCCCCACCAGGACTGAGCTGTAAGACGCTATTGCTGAAGACACTACTACAGTCATAGAACTTGGAAAAAATCAAGTTGGTACTGACCAAGAGGTTTCCTCTTTGGGGACTATGCTTTATAATACTGAAAGATGCAGGGTAGGTTGTAGAGTAGGGGTTTGACACCAACAAGTTTATACATCCGTGAACTTTGTGAGCTATAATAATAGCTAACATGGCAAGACATGGTTATGGGTGGCACAAGTATTACAGAAATAACCAGCTATTTCCTGAACGGATTTCAGACCTGATACTTATTAGGAAACACATTTCTGGTATAAATCTTGTCCCTTGTCCCTGGTGCATAGCTGGGGATGGCAACAGGACCCAGAACTGAACCTAGGACTGTTAAATTAAACTAGTGTCAAACTTCCTCTTAAATTCTTATCTCCATTCCCATAGGTTAGTGCAGCTCACTCTCTCAAAAATCAATCACAGAAATTTCATTGTGCAGTGAACAGTGATTAATAGAGAAACTCCCATGTAGAGTGAAAGGAAGAAGTATCTGTGAAGAGTCCTGGCCATAACAGAATATCAATACAAATAGACAACAAATACTTCTAAAACTGTTCAACATGATCTAGAGAGATGGCTCAGAGGTTAAGAGCATTGACTGCTCTTCCAGATGTCCTGAGTTCAGTTCCCAGCAACCACATGGTGGCTCACAGCCACCATGAGATCTGATACCCTCTTCTGACATACAGACAGAGCACTGTATGTATAATAAATAAATATTTAAAAGAAAAAAACTGTTCATTATTTCCATCATTTTATCATGGAAATCCAAATTAAAACTGCTGTAATGACAGAAATCATGATTTAGTTAATAGAATAAAGTCTTGGGAATGCAAATCATGTCCTGCTCAGCTGTCGCACCAGAACTTGGTAGCCAGGGACCTGAGGACCAGCCCCAAGGTCAACCTGTTACCCAGGAAGTTTCAGGGCACCTGAGATTAATGATATTCTGTCCCTAAAACAAAATGTTAAAATAACTTTTAAAAATACTTTGGGATTCTAAAGTAACTGAGTCAGAATAGCTTCTACTAAAGCAAAACAAAATAAAAATGTTGGTGAGAATACGGAGAAAGGATCTCCGTATTATTAAGTGTTAGATATGGAAACAGGTAAAATTAATGTGGGAATTTCTCAAAAAATAAAAATTAAATTGTATCAGCAAGATGGGTGAGAAGATAAAGAGTCTTGCCTTCAATTTTGATGACCTGAGAACATCTAGGACCCATACGGTGGAAAAAGAGCACTAACTACTACATGCGCATAAAGGGTTTTTAAAAAATAGTCTTATCATGTAATTCAGGTACATCATTCCTGAGTAAATATATAATGAACACAGTATCTAATCACAAAAGTACTTATACATCTAAGTTTATCCTTATTCTATCCACAATAAAAAGGAAATGAAGTCAGCCTTGATGCCTGTCAAATTATGAATGCATAATAAAAATGTGGTATATATATAATGAAATTTTAATCAGCTATAAAGAAAATTAAATTTGTAGAAAATTTGATGAAACTGAAAAATATTACATTAAGTTAGATAATGCAAACTCAGAAAGACAAATATGTTCTCTATCATATGCATACTTTACCTGCTGGTTTTTATTGACTTACATTTTGATGGGAGTGATTAGAAGACATCAAGAAACTAACAACAGGACTTATAAGAAAAGAAAGAAACCCTAAGAAATGTGAATGTAATAAAACATGTGATATGAGAGTAGTGGGGAAATAATAAGGTATGGCTTACACAAACAGGGAAGATAGAGAAATAAGAGTAGAAAAGGTTGTTCAAAGAATATTACAATCACAACCACAAGAAAGGATATATCAAAAACTATCAAATTTAAATGAGAATGGCCCCTATAGGCCATATGTGAACATTTAGCCACCAGGGATTGGAACCGTTTTAGAAGGAGTAGGAGGTGTGGCCTTGCTGGAGTAAGTGTGTCACTAGGGGTGGGTTTCAAAAGCCCACTCCAGGCCTAGTCCTTGTCTCTGCCTGCAGAACAGGATGTAGTTCTCAGCTACTTATCCATAATGCTAATAAACTAAACCTCTAAAACTATAAGCTTCCTTTTTCAAGAGCTGCCTTGGTTATGGTGTTTCTTCACAACAATAGAACAGAAACTAAACAGAAGCCTCTCCCTCCCTCCTTCCCTCCCTTCCTCCCTCCCTCCCTCTCTCTCTCTCTCTCTCTCTCTCTCTCTCTCTCTCCACACACACACACACACACACACACGCACACGCACACGCACACGCACACGCACACGCACACACACACACACACACACACACACACAATCCAGGGGAATAACAGTTCAGAGAGAATATCTGACCTTGTCTTGTGGATCATATTTGAATAGATATCCTGTTAGACAGTAAACTTTAAAATGTCATTTATTCTTCCTAAGACTAGTATTTGAGGTAGAACAACCAGAGTCAATGGCATCAGATTTTTAATGAATGGCATCACAAGTCACTGAATTAGTCTCTAAGTTACCGTCTAACATTAGGGAATGAATGTGAGGTATATATATTTGTGGCTTTTTTGTCTGCATATTTCCTGTGACTTTAAGCAAGGTCAAATAACTGACAAAGGATGACTATCCCTTACTTGGAAATTGCTTCAGAGCTGAGACGAAGTATTAGGAAGAAGGCTGTTGCTATCACTGCTTTTTCACTGGTTGACAGACCAACCGACCGTAAGAACATGGCTTGCATGATATTTTGAAGTGACTAGATACTGAAGGAAGATTAAGCTGAATTTGACATCACTCACAAGTCAAGAGGTCCTTAGTAGTAAGGGCTGACAGTGTAGATGGTCATAGCTGATATTTTGGAGATAAAATCCATTGGGAACTTACTTGCCTATAATGTAGAAGATACCAGTGACACCAGAAAATTAAGTAAGCAGAGGTCAAAGACAGAATAGAATAAAGAACATAAAAGGAGATATATGTGCTAAAGAGAGTTCAAACCTAACCTAAAAAGATGCCCAGAACTGTCCTATCCAGCAGATCTATATGAAATTTTTTATTTAGGCCCTTGAGTAACTTGATATTTTTAAGAGGTTTTCCTCTACTTCTCTTGAGGTTTTGATCCAGACACAGGTCTCATAAAGAATAGTGTGTGTGCTTCTTTATTCTTCAGTAAGCATATCCAGATTCCCCTGGCCTTGAAAGATTCCTCTGGCCACAGTAAACGGTTTCATTGCTGTGTCTTTGTAGCAGCTACTGTAGCCTTCCATGAAGACTATAGACTGAAACAGAGAACTGTGTTAATCACTGATGCAGCTGAGATTCTCACTGGTCAGAGGAGTTCTTGGAAACTAGAACAGCCCAAAAATGTCTGTTCTAGAACTGGGTAGCTTTGTGCCTCCTAATCTAGTATGTTAAGAATAAACTGAATACCAGGTATGTCTTGCATTCTATTTGTGTTATTTTTAAAGCTAAAGTCTGAAGGTGAGAATACCTTCTTTAGAAAACAGCTTACATTGGGAAAAGCACTGGAAGGTGGAGAATCTCCAAAACTGACAATCTAGGCATCAAGAATGGCAGCCACAACTATATAGGAGCTCTGTCACTTAGCTGAAGGGCTAGCTGATACACATAGAAAGTAGTAGCCTGCCTTTTTAACACTTACTGAATTACTAAGTCCCTGAATCCAAATATATTGATTTCTCAGTAGGGTGCAAGAATTATAATACTAGAATACAGGGGTTCTAGGTACTGAATTCATTTGGCCTAATACCACAAAATTATTCATCTATACACAGTGGTCAGTCAATAACAGCACAATTATGGGAGATCTGTTAAGCCGAATTTGAAAATTGTACTTTATTCATTCCTCTGTGTGTGCATGTATGCCACTATACGTGTGGAAGTCAAAGGACAACTTTTAGAGTTAGTTGTATCTTCACCATATGATTTCTGGGGATCTGACTCAGATCACTGGAATTAGTGGCAAGTATTTTTAACCTACTGTGTGAGTGTGAGTCACCAGTCCCAGTCCTAGTTTTAAAAGACCAAAGTTAAAAAAGAAAAAAAATGAGGTCCCACTTAAGACAGAATTAGTTAATTACATTTATGAGAATTCCATTGGCCTCTCTTGCTGGTAAGTTACCTTTTTCACTGTTTTTGGTTAAAAACAATGAAAAGATTATAGTTCATTGACATTGTTACCCCAGAATGGGTTGACAGAAACCATATAGGAAGAATAATAATCATGGACATCATGTAATGGTTCCCATCCAAGTCTCACAGGACAAAGTCTGGCTGCATAAGCTGCTATCCAAGACCCCAGAACTGGTTCATTCCCTTCCTTATGATGGAAATAAAGACAGCTTTTCTGATCAGTCTAGGCTCTACCTACTCTCTGTTAGTGTAAGCCATTAGCATGGCAAGTGAGTGTAGTCTTAGGGCCTTCTTTTCCATCCTGTCTCAAATGGTTAGAGAAATTAACCAAGTCTTCTATGGCCATAAAATTGGCTTGAAGATACATCTTATCTATCAACACTGGGTTTCTTTATGAAGATATCCAACACATACATTAAGAAATTTGATATTTGCTTACAGATGAAATAAAATCCATGCAGAATGCCTAAAACACAAAAGAAAACTGTCAAGAAGCTACACTGCAGGAAAGCTATGGCAATGTAACCCACTACCACAACAAAATGAGAGAAGCAAAACACAAGGCATGTGAGAAATTTGATTCAAACAAATATATCATTTCCCCTATGATCCTACCCAACGCTCTGTTCTCCATGAGCAAAATCCAGCAAGTCTCAAGTAAACCACAAAAAAGACATCTACCGGAACAGAATGCCACAGTATCCCACACAGGCCAGGTTAGGAGCAGCAAGTCCTAACAGGTACCTTGGGAGTGGGGGCTGGGACAAGGTGGAGTGATTTTCCTCCCTCAGATCCAAATGCCAAAAGGGGCCAAGACCCAGACCCACGATTTCCTACGCAACTAATAAATGATGGCAATAAGCAGACTAGCACAGCAGGTTACCTGATCCTTTATAAGCCCAAGTGGTCAATTCACACCTCCTTTTATTACCTTACTTTTCTTTTAAGAAAGTTTTAAGTGAGTGTTCAAGTTAAATTGTCCAGGCAGACACCAAGAATAACTGGCCTAACATTACCAGCAAAGTAATTCTAGGCACATTTTTATTATTTCAGATACAATCAGGTAGTCTCACATGCAAAATAAACATAGTAATATTCAAGTCAACAAAGTCACTCTAGAAACTTGACTAAGAAAACTGTATAAAAGATTCTTTAGTACCCAATATATTATGTAGCCTATTAGCTAGATATCTACAAATGAAAGCTGTCATGACTGTATAAGTTGTAAGATTGAAGTTTAGCATAAAAATTTTTCTAACACTTTTGTTCACATTGGTCTTACTTTACAGTAACAAGTGCAAAGTCTCCTTCCTACCCACTGCAAATGTGCTACCTATTCAATAATGGTCTTCATTAAAATTCCTGCTGGAAATCTAAGTACTACAAATTACAGCCACTTACTCAGTTTATAGAACATGGATTAATATATATTACTACAGAAAATATTAGAAGAGATTTTCAAATGTTAAAGTTCTATAATAATACATTTATTATTCATTCATTTCTTTTCTATTAAAGTACAAAATTAATCTTTATCTAGTTTTTCTCATGGTTACATAGTCTAATTATATCAATGCATTTTGACCAAACGGTCTCAGGTATAACATCAACACCTCAGCTATTTTTATCAATACCACTACGTATGTACTCCTGTCCAATTCCCTGTCCCAGGACTCAAGAACCTGGAAATCCCAGCAGGTGCCCTCAAGACCATGACTCACACATATAACATTCACAAGGACATCAATGACTACTTCTAGTTTAATGGGAAAATAACTTTCTTCAAATACAATTGAACTCCTTGGGGCTGGAGAGATGGCTTAGAGGTTAAGAGCACTGACTATTCTTCCAGAGTCCTGAGTTCAGTTCCCAGCATCCACATGGTGGCTCACAACCATCTATAATGACACCTCATACCCTCCTCTGTATACTGTATACATAATAAATAAATATTTAAAATATATATATATAATTGAACTCCTGAAGCCCAGCCAATGTAACCCATGTAGGAAAAAAAGAAAAAAAAATGCTATAAAGGAATGGTGTCTATATCACTTTTAAAAATATGTTAGTTTTAAATACTTAACGTATTTATTAAATTCAAATACATGAAAACATGGGGCTGGAGAGATGGCACAGCAGTTAAAAATCACTGACTGCTCTCCCAAGATTCACACAGCAGTTAACATCTATCTGCATCCTCACAGTCGTGCATAAAGACAAAACACCAATGCACAAAAAATGAAAGAATTAACAATTTTTAAAATGTAAAAATACATACTTAGGATTTATTTGTTTCGTGTATACATATGTGTATTATATGTGTGAGACAAAAAATAAATTAAAAGAAAAAATCTTCCATTATAAGGCATTGGATTTTTATTGCTTTATATTCATTAATAAGGTGACTATTATGGTTAAGAAGGAATTAAATCCTGCTAGAAAAAAATCAATAAATAAGAAAGAATGAGAAATTTTAGATATTAACCACACAGGCATACATTCACAAGAAAAGCTCATATTCCAACAGACTCTAAGATAAACACTGTAAAATTTTTTATTTTCATTTTCATCATCAGAAACTTCCTAGTTTGGTAAAATGTTGCTTTAAATAGGAAAAAGAAAAATCTGAGGCTGGAGAGATGGCTCAGAGGTTAGGAACACTAGCTGCTCTTCCAGAGGTCCTGAGTTCAATTCCCAGCAAGGACATAGTGGCTCACAAGCATCTATGGTGGAATCTGGTGCCCTCTTCTTGTGTACAGACAGAACACTGTATATATAATAAATAAACATCTATTTAAAAGAGAAAAATTATCTTCGGAGGATTTGGTGCACTATTTGTAATACTCTCATACATGCAAAACAGATATTCTTTGGGATCATTTGTTTAAAATATATAATTTCCCTGTCTATTTTTCAGCTTTCTTTGTACTTGGATTTCTAAGGCAAAAGAGTCAATGCATTTTTGTAGGTGGAAAACAAAATGGTAAACAGGGAGGAAAAGAAACTAAAGGGAAACCTTTCATTACAATCAAAGAAGGAATAAACAAAATACTGAAAGATGGACATATCTTTATAGGCATATATTTCTTATCAAATCTTTATTAATACTTGCTCCTAACCTATTTTTTCCAATTTTGGAATTGAGCACAACACTTTCTGAGTAGGCTTTCTTTAAAAATATAAAGTAATACCTTAAATGATAAGTTATTATAGTGTGAAGTAGAGTCTATTTATTTTTTATTTTTTATTACGTATAGACATGTATGTCTGTGTATGGGTTTGTGCTCTTGCAGAGGCTTGCTCGGTTGGAATTATAGGTGGTTGTGAGTCACCAGATCTGAGCATGCTAAGTCATATAAACAAGAATGCAATATCACTACTAAAGCCATACAAGAGAAAAAAATGTAATCATAAAAACCAAAGTTCAAATAAGCTTATTGCTTTAAAGCAATTAATTCCAAACTACCTCACATGCAAAGACAAGAGACCAGAATATGCACTGAAACTTACTTGAAGAACCCTGATCCTGGCTGGGGAGCTAGAAATCTTCATCAATTAAAGACTTAACCATGTTACTGGCATAGGTGAACACACACACAAAATTGGAATCCATACTAAAAAAAGGAAAACTTTGCATATTTAAATACTATAAGGGCATTTTTCATGTTTTAGAATCAGACATTTGTATGCATAAAATTCTTAGCTCATTAAGGTCATTTTCTATGCTTCCTTTAACAGCCACTTCCACCCACTTCATTACACCAAACCTACACTTTGCCTTTCTTCCTGGGCCAACCCTTCTCCAATACTATACTCAGAAAAAGTTCCAAGCCCCCTGTTACAGTATCAGGATGATATTTTATCTTACAAATTAACTCTGTATTTTAAAATGCCTTTTTATATGTAATGAGTCTTGGTTTAAGAATACTGGGACCAAGTCCAAAATTACTACGCTAATACAGTGTAACCTAAAGGAAAGTAAAGGAGTATTTGCACTAAAGATAAGTAAATATTTAAATACTAATGTGCAAAATAAGCAATGATTACAATGCAGTCTAAAACTACTTCAAATATGTAAAATTGAGACATTAATTTGAAAGCAAAAGCCAAATAAAACAGGTATGAGAAAAAAAAAAAATCCACCTACATCCCAAAGACACCTAGACAGAAGTACACAATGCTCTAACTGCCAATAACAGCTTCCTAAACATTCACTTCCTTATAGACCAGATAATTCAATGTAAAAGCAAATGAACAACAAAACTTCTGAATTAGGCAACACCCTGTACCCTAGGCTAAATTACAGTTTGACTAGATTCCTTCAAGTTTCCTTTAGTATTAAAGTATCGTGTAAAATAATCTTTCCATAATCGTTAGAACAGAAAAATAAGTGATTCAAAGATAAAGGTGTAACACATTCCTCAATAGTACTCTGTTGCAATGCTGAGGAACTGAAAACATAACGCAGTCTTGAGAAACATCCATCCTCTTATTAGCATAGAAACAGGCAGAAAAAAAGTTGATTTGGGACTACAGGGAAAACATGCCCCTGAGGAGCTGATAAAGCCAGCTCAGTTTTCTGTATGTGGCATCACAACTTCTTCAGATGGTTAAAAAAAAAAAAAAAATTAAGAAAATTTGGAAAAATATACTAAAATCTGTAGATGCATCTCCTTAAAGTGTTGTAAAGGACAAAATTACTAATGATATTGGAAATTATTAAACTTAACAAAGGACTATAAATAGCTTAAAATTTAGAAAACCAAGTACAAGTATTAAGATTCACACACTGAAAAGTAGTACTTTCCACAAGAATTGCATAAAAAACAGAATGCTGACTCTTTTCTGAAGATATCAAGCATTCCTAAGAGGAGTGTTCAAAGCTTTAACTAGCTCCAAATAATAGATAAATAAATATATATAGATATATAAATAGATACATAGATAGATAATGTAAAAAAGATGGAGTGGTTCCAAATAAATAATTTAATGTTGCACCTTAAGAAATTGGAAAAACAAGAACAAACCCAGATTCACAAGAAATAAAGAAATAAAGGTAAAAATGAATGAAAAAGAAGTAAAAATAATACAAAAATCAAGGGAATGAACAGTTGGATCTTTGTAAAGATGAATAAAATTCAAAGCAACCAAAAGTGAAAAAGAAACTCACATTTATAACTTTTGGAAATTGAGAGCTGTGAACGGCTCAAGTGGAATGAAGTCAGGTAGAAGGACTGGACTGGTGCACAAGGTCAGATCCTAGCCTCTTCGTTCAATTCACAGTTTATTGCTCTGCTCACAAGACACAGAACTAACAAAAGAACTTATACCCAGACCTTATTGCAAAAATGCAAACAATTTGGAAGATCAAGACAGTATCTATCTTCCAAAATTAAAGTCTTCACTCTCTGTGAAACATCACAAGCCAAGACTCCACTATCTGCATTTCACTCAAAATCTTTATCTTCCAAATGCCTATAAAATGATCATTTTCAAATGCCTATAAGATGATCATTAACCACTGAGTACCCAATGGTTTTCACAGCTCAGAGTTTCAAAATCCACCATAATTCTCTGACAAGATATCAAAGGCATAAAAGGCCACATCAAGGGAACTGGAACAATGGCTTAGTCAGGGGTAAAAAGCATTTATTTACTAACCTTCCAGAATTCCCAGGTTCAGTTCTTAGCTCCAATATGGTGGCTCATAGCAATCCCTAACTCCAGTTCCAAGGAATCTGAAGTTCCCTTCTGCCTCTACAGATATCAGGTATGCACATATATAAATGCAAGGGAAACATACATATGCATAATTTAAAAAAAAACAAAAACATTACACCAAGAGTGAAGAATAAAGAAAACTACTCATTGCAAATGATACATGAAGCCTCAGCATTTGTATTAACATATAGAAAACTATTATCCAACAGATGTATGAATGTACATAGACATTTTCTTATTGACAACTGGTTGTAGGTATACAACTATCTCAATTTCTCTGTCCTTAAACAGTTCTTTTTAAAAGTGCCTTAAAAAAAAAAAAAAAAAAAAAAAAAAGCTATTTCAGCAAAATAAAGGCAAAACATATTCCTGGACTTACCAAAATGACTGCTGCTTACAATCTCATCTAAGAAAATACAAAATATAAATCTATACAAATCCGAAAATGAAAAACAAGAATTAGTGAAAATATCTAAAAGTGTGTGTGTGTGTGTGTGTGTGTGCGCGCGCGCACGTGCACACGTGAGACAAACCATTTCCTATTGCCTATAACAGACTAAACCCCTCAACTGTAAGAGAGCTGCCACAATTAAATGTTTTCATTTATAAAAGTTGCTGTGGTCATGGTGTCACTTCACAGCAACAGAAACCCTAATTAAAACAGTTCAAGGAAACAAAACTGTTCAAGACCTGAAAATGGAAATAGAAGAGAGAGAAGAAATAGATACATCAGTCAAAGAAAAAGTTAAAACTAAAAACTTTCTGACACAAAATTTCCAGGAAATCTGGGACATTATAAAAAGACAAAACCTAAAAATAATAGGAATAAAAGGAGAAGAATCCCAGCTCAAAGGCTCAGAAATTACTTTCAACAAAATCATAGAAGAAAATTTTACAAACCTAAAAAAGACCTTGCCTCTAAAGGTACAAGAAGCATGCAGAATATCAAATAAATTGGACCAGAAAAGAAAGTCTTCTCACTAAATAATAATCAAACACTGAACATACAGAACAAAGAAAGAATATTAAAAGCTGCAACGGAAAAAGGCCATGTAACATATATAGGCAGACCTATTAGAATTACACCCAACCGCTCAATGGAAACTCTAATGCCAAAAGAGCCTGTACAGATTTCTACAGACTCTAAGAGACAAAAACCCGACTACTATACCCAGCAATCATCATAGATAGAAAAAATAAAATATTTCACAATAAAGTTAAACAATATCTGGAACTAGAAGAAAAACTCCAACCCAAAAAGGTTAACGACACTCATGAAAGCACAGGAAATAAATAATCTCATACAAGTAAATCTAAAAGAAGGAAATCAAACACAAACACACACACACACACACCACTAACAACAACGACAAAATAACAAAATCTAACAATTATTGGTCATTGATATATGGACTCAATTCCCCAATAAAAAGACACAGACTAACAGAAAAGATGAGAAAGCAGGAACCATCCTTCTGCTGCATACAAGAAACACACCTCAACATAAAAGATAAGCATTACTTCAGTGTGAAGGCTTGAAAAAAAAATTCCATACAAATGACCAAAGAAACAAGCTGGTTCAGCCATTCTAATATCCAACAAAATAGACTTCAAACTAAAATTAAGCAAAAGAGATGGAGAAAGTCACTACATACTCATCAAAGAAAAATCCACCAAGATGACATCTCAATTGTTAACATCTGTGCATTACTAAAGCTTAAATCACATATCAATTCTCATATATTGATAAAGAGACTAAAAACCCCACTCTCACCAATGGACAAGTCATTCAGACAAAAATGAAACAGAGAAACCAAAAATAAACCTAACAGATATCGACAGAATATTTGACCCAAACACCTGTCCTCCCTGTCTGCAACCTACAGGGCCTCCTGGAGGACATTCAACCTCTCCAAACAGCCAAATCCTCCTGTACACCCTTCTTCAGGATCAAGCAGTATAAACCCACCTGGTCCTCCCTTCCTGGACACCACTGCACTCCCTAAGTCTAGCCCCAAATTCCAAACCTGATCCAGCCCAGTCCTATGTACCCTCCTGACTTCATTCTACCTAAGGCATAACCAACCTCAAGAACTGCACACACCATCTCTTCTGTACCAACCTGCTCTGACTATTATCAAACACAAAACTCACAAAGGAGATCCATATGCCTAGATTTCATCCCAAAAATGTAAGTTGAAAACTCAAGGCAATATCTCCCCCACAAAAGTCTACCATTCCTACAGAGGTATCTTATCTGTCAATGAGAATAACCTAGATGAACCTCTCAGGGTACAGAATTTAAAAGAACAAGCAAGAAATTTAAAGAAGACACAAATAACTCAAAGAAAAGGAGGGTAAAGAGAATAAACATGTAAGTGATAACAAAGAAAATGTAAACAAAGCTGAGGAAAATGACAAAAGCAAACCAGGATTTAAAAGTGGAATTCAAAAAAATATATAGGACTAAAATGAAAATAGGATTAAAAAACCCAAAATCTAATTAGAAAACTTTAAAAAAAAAACTTAATAAGTAGAATCAGCAGGCAAAAGACAGATTATCAACTTAAATATAAAGGAGATGATCTAGATGTAATAAGCAAAGAATAAGAAAAAAATAAGAAAAATGGGAAAGAATGTGAGGAACCATTTAAAAAAAACTTAAAATTACAAGAATAAATAGACAAAAGAGAAGAATCCCAAGATCATGGAAGAAAACTTCCCCAAACTAAAGAAAGACACACTGTTTACTTCTTCTTTCTTGTTTCTACAAGAAGCACACAGAACACCAAAAAAAAAAAAAAAAAAAGACCATTTTAAAAAAAAAAAATCCCCACAGCACATGATAATTAAAACACTAAAATACAGAAAAGTACTGAATGCTTCAAGAGAAGAAACACAAGCCACATATACAGAAAAACCAGTCACAATGACAGCTGGTTTCTCAGAGGAAACTCTAAAAGCCAGTAGAACCTGAAGCAATGCACTCTGAGGTATAAAACACCATGAATACTAACCTAGACTACTAAACCAGCAAAAATAACTGCCATAGCTGAAATACAATGAAAAACTATCCATGATTTAAACTGTCATTTGTTATTTTTACTCTTATGGGGCCTGCCTTCCAGTTCCCAAATAAATACACAGAAACTTCTTTTTACTTATGAATTTCTGACATTAGCTTGGCTTGTTTCTAGCCAGCTTTTCTAACTTCAATTATCCCATTTCTCTCTCTCTCTCTCTCTCTCTCTCTCTCTCTCTCTCTCTCTCTCTCTCTCTGTCTCTCTCTTTCCAATTTTTTTTTTTTTTTTAAGAATAGATTCTTTTTTATCCATGTATCCCCTTGTTCCAACTCCCTTCCCCCTCTTGGTCAGTCTTCAGCCTCCCTCCTCCCCATCCTCCCATCCCCTCCCCAGAAAGGGCAAAAGGTCCCAAGCTGGATTAGCTCAGCATCTACTGCAGGCAAGTCTGATTTCCTCATTCTAATATCAAGACTGGGTTAGGTGTTTCTCTGGAGGGAATGGGCTCCAAGGTGCCAGTCCATGCACAGAAACACAGTCTGAACCCTCCCCTTGAGGCTTCACATACTGCCCACATCTGTGGACAGTTGCCTATCGTTGGGAGGGCCTAGCTCCTTTTCCTGATGGTTCCCAGGTGACTGTTCTTGATTCAGTGAGCTCCCAGAGCTCCAGCCAGCCATCACTGTGAGAATTTTCCTCATAGTCCCTATCCCCTTGCTTATATAGAGTCTCCTCTCCTGCTATCCCATTTCTCTTTAATTACATTTTGCCTCTGGGCTTTTTAACCTTCCTTTATATATCTTTCTTTGTGCCTCTGTGGCTGGCCTGGTGCCCTCTGCTCCTCCTATTCTCAATCCTTGGTCCTCCTGCTTCTCCCTAGCCTAGATTTTTTTATATTTATTTTCTCTGCCTGCTACCCATCTATCCATCTCCTGCCTACCTACTGGCTGTTCAGGTCTTTATTAGACCAATCAGGTGTTTTAGACAGGCAAATAACAAAGCTTTACAGCATTAAACAAATACAGCATAAAAGAATGCAACACATTTTTGCATAATTAAACAAATATTCTGCAACATAAACAAATATAACACACCTAAAGAAAATACAAGAAGCTGAAAATACATCAGGCTGAAGAAAGGAATGAGCATAGCCCAAGAAACAGTAGAAACCAGAAGGTGTAATTTGCTACAAGCATAAAGTACCACTAAGAGCATAAACACTACCCCCCAAGTTAACAATACAATGACTACAATCAACACACCTTTCAAAATATATCTAAATATGAAAAACAAAGGCTGTAGACCAACAAAAAAAAAATCAAAGACCCAAACAATAGCACACATTATAAGCATTCCCAAGGCCAGCATTCACCTGGACCAGAATAGAGCTGCTGCTATGCCCCTGGGTGTGGCTATGCAAACATGGGACCACTGGCCCTCTTAAAGAAAGTGTTCACACAAGATTCATTCTCTTTCTCTTCTGCTTCTCCTGCATCCCTGCTTCCCTGCTAATAAACTCTGGTGTGGTAGTCCTGTGTTGAGGCTTTAATCACACGCAGAAGACCAACACACATAACTTCAGCCATTTGATATTTTACAAAGGTGCCAAAAACATAAGCCCAAGGAAAGAAAGCACCTTTGGCAAATGGTACTGGGAAAACTGGTTTTCCACATGCAAAAGAATGAAATTAAATCCATATGTATCAAAATCACCTTGCACAAAAGTAGCTCCAAATGCATCAAAATCTAAATGTGAAACCTGAAACTCCGAAACTGCTAGAGAAAACATGGCTGGAGGCGCAACTGCTAGGATTCTGTCCTCACACCTGAAGCTACACCTGGCCAATGGTAATTAGCCTGGTCCCGCCCTGAGTTCTGCCATCAAGCTCCACTTAGGAAGGATTTCCACCAGACCCCTCTTTTTGTCCTTGCTTCTCCCACCCTGCCAGAGGATGTGATCCTCAACACACCCTCCCTCCCTCCCTCCCTCCCTCTCTCTCTCTCCCTCTCTCTCTCCCTCCCTCTCTCTCTCTCCTGTCCGGCTACCTTCCAGTGAACCCCCCTCCATCACCCTCACCAGCCACAAGGGTATATAGGTGTTATCATAACATAACAGTATTCTACATGATATAGGTGCAGGAAAAGACTTTCTGGCCAACAACTGACTTGTCAAACAGGTTCTACGTAGCTAAAGGAACAATCAACTGGGTGAAGAGGAAACCCACAAAATGGAGAGAATCTTTGCCAGAAGTTTCATACCCAGAATATAAAGAACTCAAAAACAAAACAAAACAAAAAACGAAACATTCCATTTTAAAAATGGGCTAGGGATCTGAACAGAGAGTTCTCAAAAAAGAAAAAGAAAAATAGCTAAGAAGTTGAAGGGACACTGGCCCCCCTTGAGCACGTGGCTCTGGCAAGCCTTGCCCTTTCCCCCCATTCCCTCTGCCTTGCTAAAAATCACTGGATTACATTCCAAGGTCTAGTCTCTTATTTGGCCACTTCCTTCTTCTAGGACTGACTATCAAGGACCAGCAATCAAAAGCCCTCTTTGGTTCACCTAATTAACATGCCCGATTAAAACTCAATACCTCATCCTAACATGGAGTTTTCCATTTCACCTTCATAAAGCTCATTTTCCTATGTGCCAGGTCTGTCTCCTGTCTATCCCGAGGCAGCCATGCGCCTCTGGAACAAATACCCCGCCCCTTTCTTTGGCTCCTTTCCCCTTCTCCTTCATTCCCTATCTCCTTCACCACACGATCCTAACCCATTGCAACACAGATAAAACACACACACACACACACACACACACACACACACACACACCTTTTCCTTTCTTAAAATTACACCTACAAGGTCATTTGCTATGGTCAGAAAGCATTCATTTTAACTTTTCTTCATGCTTAATAAAGGATCTCTCTGTGAAAACATGTGTTTGGATATGATTTGTGCCTAATCCAGGATCTGGAAAAAAGCCCCCACTGTGTGGAGTCCTCTTCAGAAATATCTTCAAAAAATATTCATTTCCTAGAAATTAAAAAAATACAAATCAAAACAACTTTGAGATTTCATCTAAACCCAGTCAGAATGGAAACTTTCAACAAACAGCTGAAAAGTGGTGGAAGGGATATGGGAAAGGGGAGCCCTCACTCACTGTTGCTAGGATTACAAACTGGTCTAGCTCCCTTGGAAAATCAGTGTGGAGAATCCTCAAAAAACTAAAACTAATTCTACCATGTGACCCAGAACTCACTGTCAGGTGCTCAAAGGATTCAGCAGCATCCTACTCCACAAACACTAGCACAGCATGTTCACGGCTACTATATTCACAACAGCTGGAAAATGGAAACAACCTGTGTCCTACCACTGACAAACAAATAAGAAAAATATGGTATAGATACACTATGGAGTATTGTCCAGCTATTAAAAAATAAAACTATGAAATTTCTGTGCAAATACATGGAAGTATAAAATATTCTATCAAATGAGGTAACCCAAACCCAGAAAGACAAATATCCCATTTTTTCCTCATCTTAGGTCCCTAGTTCCATAGGTGACTATATAACCTGGAGAAACTGCAAAAACCAGGAAAGCAAACAGAACAAATTCATGGGGTGGGGGTGAGAAGGCAATAGCAGGTACAAGTAATCTAAAGGGCAGAAACAAATGGGAAAACGGGTAAAGGGAATTAATTAGGGTGCAAGGAGTGATACACACAGGATAGCAGTAAGGATTCTGAAACAGTTATAAAGAACCATATGATTTATTAACCAAAAATACCTATAATACACATAAGTGTGTATATACCTATATATACATAATTTAAATAAAAATTTCCATCTTAGCTGACAATGCTCCCCACAGGAGTCATAGACTAACAAAAACCCCAACACCAAGCATGAAAAGCACTCTTTTGAGTTTTTGGTCAGGGTTGTCCAAGAGACTCCCAAAACATTATAGGCTATTGGTATTGCTCTTGGCTGCCCCCACAAAGGTGCAAGCTAAGTCACTATTGCTAAAGACACCATGTCCTTTGAACACAAGACCCAGAGTATTCAAACTGGGAGTGACCTGAAAGCCTCTTCCTTGAGCATTAGCTCTCATGGTACCAAAAGGTACCATGCAAGTTTCCAAAAAAGAAGCAACCAATAATCCTACCCATCTATGACACCTAAAAACCACAATAACCAACATAACATGATAACCATAAGGATGCAATAGTTGCAATCACATTTTACCAATAATCAGTAGCTCTCTATGTAGACTTAAGGCCCACTCAACAAGAGGAAAATATTGCCTGGTACTAGAAACCCAGCCAACTACACAGGACTCTATGATGCCACAGATCTTGGAGGAGAACTTACAACCATTACTTGACCAGTGTAATCTCCCACTGCATTCTAAATATCCATCTTCAGATCCACAGATAAATTGTATTTCTCACCCCTCATCAAGGAAACTTCTATTTGTAAAAGACAGAGATCATTACAGAAAACTACAACTAATAAATGTGTAGTTGTAAAGCCCAGACCCAACTGATTCTACAACACAACCTCTGTACCTAAGGCTCTGGGATGGAAAAATTGTAAGAGCCAGAGGATCAGGGAGTTTGCTGTGAGATTATAAAAAGCTAAACCCATTAAATCTCACCAACACAGCAGTGCAAACATGACCTGAACAAGGAAGAAACCAGTGAACAAAGATAACATTACTGTGGAAAGGGAAAAGCTCAGAAGGCCTCGACTTTAGATACAGGACTGCACGAGATTAAGGAATTCTGAGAAATAGATGAATGCTTTATACTTTATATAGTAGAATGCACTCTATCAAGTACATACATTTGACCAAAAAAAAAAGTTTTAAACACAAGAAAACAAAAAATATCAAGTATGCTTTTTATGCTATAATGGGATAGAAGTAAAAATAAGTACTAGGAAAAACCAGAAGAAAGTAATAAACATAAGAAAATTAAACAACAGACTCTAAAGTGGGCCAAAGGAAACTTGGAACTATGATTTCTTAAGGCACAAATGTAAACAACAAAATTTCTGAGATGTACAAACAAACAAACAAAACCCTAATTGTGCTAATAGGGAATTTTATAGCAGTAAATACAAAGATCCAAAACAAAAAAAGGTCAGTGAGATGGCTCACAGAGTAAAGTGCTTGCTGCCAAACTTGTCCACCTAAAGTCAATCCCAGAAACCACACGGTGCCAGCAGAGACAAGTATTACAGAGTAGCCTCTGAGCTCCATTCAAGCACCTGAGCATGCACACACTCACCACCTGACATATACCCACAGTAAACTAAGTAAATACTGCATAAACAAAAGGAAGAAGGAATAAAAGAAGAGAAAGAGAAAAAGGAAAGTAGGAAGGAAAAGAAGTGAAAAGAAAGCAGGCAGGCAAGGGGCTACCTGGTTTGTGGCTATAATCCAAACACTAAACAGAAAGACTGAGATTTGAGAACAGCCTAGAATACAATGAGAACCTGTGACAATGATGAAGAAAGCCAAAGAACAAGAAAAAAATAATGGGGAAAAAGGAGCAGGAAGAAAAGGGAAGAAGGCATTGGGGGTGGAGGGGAGCAGCAGCAACCACTGTCCAGTTATAGTGATGCCTGTAATCCTAAACACCGAACAGCAGAAACAGAAAGAAAAAAAAAAGTGCAAATTTGAAGTTAGACTAAGTTATATAGCAAGTTCCGGGGCACTGAGATCTTGTCTTAACAAATGACACATTTTAAAAGAAGAAGGAAAAAAAAGCAAAATAAATACCAGTTTGGAAGGTAGGCTCAGTGAAAGAGCACTTACCTAGCACACACAGCCCTGGGTTTGATCATGTACAACAAGAAAAAGGCAGACCTCAGAGAGACAACATAATACATATGTCAAAGAACTAAAAAAAGAAAAAAAAAGTTAAAAAAGAAAACTGAGCCCAAAATGAATAGAATAAAGGAAGTAAAAAAAGAAAAATCGGTGAAGCAAATGAAACAGGCTAGGAGAGGGCAGCCAAGCCAAGCTGCTGGGGCTTTCTTTGTTCAGGGGAAGGGGAGAGAACCAAAGAAATGGAAATACTAACAGAAAACAAAGAGAGATGAGCCATTACAATAGATCCACATAAACAAGAAGGAAATGAACTACCATGAATAACTGATAACTAGACCATTAGTTAACTCTAAAGAAATGGATAACTTCATAAAAATTCACAACCTACCAACAATGAATCATGAAAAAAATAGAAAATCTCTATAGATCAGCAAGTGATTCAGCAACTAAAAGCAAACACCATCAAAGGAAAGCCAAGGACTTACGGCTTCCATGATGAATTCTACCAAACGTTATGAGAATTATTATCAACCCAGGTTTGGAGGTGTACACTTTGTAATCCCAGCACATGGAAGGCACAGACAGATGGACCTCTGTGTGTCTGTAAGCTACAGGCCAACCAGAGCTACACAGTGAGTCCTTGTCTCAAAAGACAAACAAAAGCATACTTAATATCAATCCTTTCCAAGTTTCCCCATAGTAATAAAAGTTGATCAAAAATACAAATTCCAAAATCTGAAACTTCCTGAGTAACTAACAGGACACCCCAATTGGAAAATTGCATACCTGATCTCATGTGTTGAATTATAGTCAAAAGCCAGGCACACTAAAAACACTTTATAAAATTTCCTTCAGTCCTTGTGTACACAGTTGTATATACCAAGCATAACTGAACTCATGTTTAGACTTTGTTCCCATATCCAAGATAACTCATTATATGTATACAAATAGTGCAAAACTCTAAAGTCTAAAATACATTTTATCTAAAACAACCCCAATAAAGAATACTAACCCTGCTTTTTTTCATATGTATCTGATTTGTTGGCAGATGTCCACTAAGCTCACCAATGTGCAACAAATGTCAGAATTCCTTTCTTTTTAAGAAATGAATAGTTTCCTTAGCAAACTCATAAGTACCTCAGTATTGCACTTCAAATGTTTATAGTAGTCAACAAAATGTTTGACAACTGCATGAAACACTGGGAATGTTATTTCAAGAAAGTTTAGATTTTCAGCATTAATGCTGCATTTTAACATGGCGTCATATCTGTAAAAGGTTAGATTTTCAGCAGTTGCTGCTAATTTAAAATGTAAGTTTCATGTAAAAGTCAATGTGTATGAGACGTTAGAGAGATACTCAGTTTGACTGAGAATAGTCTCACTTTCCAAACAGCACAAATTATCATTAAGTAAATGAGATTGGTTAATAATGCTTCAAGCCATATTTTCACTGAAATCAAATAATGCTAAGATTTTATGCATAAATATAATATAAGTTGCATAGCTCTATGTATAGTAAATCTGTATTTTAGGCATGTCATTTGTACAACAACTTAATGAGAAAGTATTTAAATAGCAAAAATGCTGTAAAATAATGAAAAATATTTTTTCTACAGCATAACGAATTATAGCAAAACTACTGGAGACATGAATGGAGGTATCTGTTCATTAAAAAGTATACATTTCTACCACATCAGTGATGAGATTTAAGCATTTATAACATTATACACTCTGATAAACTTATGATCATTTTAAAATGTGGTGATAGTGATAGGCTATGACTATAGGAATACTGTCACTGCTTCTAAGTCTTTGATCTGCATCTCATATCTTTTCATGTTAAGTCCCTCAACATAACAAAAGTCATTGAAGTCAGGAGCACATAGTCATCTTTCATATCAGGACCTGTATAGGTGATAAAATACCTGTAAATAATCCTTTTACTTTTCTTTAAATAGTTAAAATTGTAATATGAACTGGTAGGTTATTCCTGCATTATTACAAAGCAGATGATGTAGTAACTTCATCTTTTTTATTATACAAACCAAACTGAGAATGAGGTATTATATAAATGTATTCTGTTTGTCTGATATATATCCCCTTAGTAATCAAAAAGTTTATATATGTGTAAGTTATTGTGAAATTTATTATTTACATATTTGTTCATTTATACATGCATTCATTAATTTTGTTTTTTAAATTTATGTATTCTTACAGAATAAAGTCTTTTTCTTTTTTTTCCTTGTTTATTTTGTATTTATCAAAAAAACAGTAAAAAGAATTTAAAATGCGGAAGAGTTAACAATAACTATACAGAGGATAAGAATCATAAGCATGGCTTATCAAGGGTGGAAATGCAAATAAGATTGCTACACATATATTTACTTTGTGTTCAGCTTTCCCTCTGAATTTTTTTTTCCATCCCTGTATATCCTTATTCAAGGTCCCGTCCCCCTCCCACCACATCTGGTCATTTTTCTTCTCTGCAACTCCCCATCCCCTCCCTGGGCAGGGAGCGGAGAGTCCTATGGTCCCACTGACCCAATAATGCTTGGATCAGTCTCCACTCCCAGCCAAATCCAGTTTTGTCCCCCCTCCCTCAAGAGTGAGTCAGGTGTTCTTATAGTTGGAGTGGGGTTCGAAGGGTCAGTCCAGGGTGTTTCTGATCCCAAGCTGTTCAGTGGTTGTGGTTTGCCACTTGGGCATGTTTGGCTTTTTTTTCTTGTTTGTTTGTTTAGAGACCACTAGTAAGTGAGTACATCCCCTGCTTATCTCTCTTGAGTTTGTGATACTTCGCTCAGGAGGATATTCTCCAAATCCATCCATTTGCCTGCGAATTTTAGGATATCATTTTTTCTTACTGCTGAGTAGTATTCCATTGTGTAGATGTACCACAGTTTTAGCCAAACATGTGGTACATCCATGAAAAAAAAAAAAGAAAAGAAATGAATAGTAGTGATTATATAACATATTTTGGCTATCCATTAATTCAGTTCTGGACACTTAGAACTTGAAGCAACCTTCAACATCTTGCTATGATGAATAATTTGCAAAAACAAGGACGTCATGAAAACTTGGCACAAAACTAGACATACTTGGGAACAGGAATCTCACTTAAAGAATTAAATTCATCATACTGCATTCTGGGCATGTCTGTGGGAATTTTCTTAATTGAGAATTAACATGAGAGGGAGATCCAGCCCATTCTAGGGGATGCCATTCCTAAGCATGTAGACCTGGACTATATAAGAAAGATAGTCAAGCAAGCCAAAGGAACACCCACTAGGTAGCATTTCTCAGTGGTTTCTGCTTCAAATCCCTTCCCTGAACTCCTGCCTTGAAAGTCCTCCTCCTCTCCAAGTAGCCTCGAGGTCAGCTTTCCACAACAGAAGGAAAGCAAACACGGACAACAGGAGGACAGATAAATCATCACATGGACTCAGTTCCTTTGCATACATACTCAAATGTATATTTGCTCGGTTATAGAGCAGTTCTATTTTTGGGTGAGTTTGTTTTATTTGTCTGTCTATTTGTTTGTTTAAAAACCTTTTGGTTTGTTTGTTTAGAAACCTTAATAATGTAAGAAGACACACAAATGACCAAAAGTGCAAATCCTCAGTAGACTTCAAAGAAATGTAAATTAAAATCCCAATGAGGAGCTGGAGAAATGGCTCCATGATTATAAAAGTACTCACTGTTCTTTCAGAGAACCAGAATTTGATTTCCAGTTCCCTTGTTGGGTGGCTCACTATCTCCTCTAACTCTAACTTCAGGAGACCTAATGACCCATCTTTTCTAGCCTCTGAAAGCACCCATAAGCATGTACAAATACATACATACATACACACACAAATAATTAAGTAAATGTTTAATAAAAAAAAAAAGCTCACTTTATACTGTTAAAGCAGCAATTATAAAAGCATGCTAAGGATAATATACCTCAGTAGCATAGTACTAGCCTGGCATATATAAGGTAACCACCACAAAAACACAAAAGAAAATATTGAACTTACTGGTCTTGAAGATTCTCCAAAACACATTCATTGCGCTCACCAGCATCTTGACAAATACCAAACCAAGGCATAGCATAATCAAATTGTTTAAAACCAGCAATAAAAAAATCTTAAAAAAAAATCAAGAATGAGACTTCAGGCTTGTTTATAATAATTAAAAAAAAAAAAACAGGAAAATAAAGGCATGTTTTCAAAGCTTTAAAAGAAATCCATTTCCAGTCTAAATGTCTACACAAATTTTCAGTCACATGTATTATAAATGATTATAAAAGCATCCCCTTTCTCTCCTTCTCTAGAACTACATAACCCAAACTGGCCTCAAACTCACAATCCTCTTGCCTCAGTCTCCTGCATGGTGGGATTACAGATATAAGTTACCACACTGCTGATAACATTTTCAGACATACCCAATCACATGCAATTATCTTTTCTCTGAACTATTGAAAAATATATCTAACCAAAAATACTTAAGTACAGGGCCTAGAGCCATGCAGGATTAAGGTTCACAAATTCCTGAAATGCTAGTGATAGCACCTAGGTTGGAAACCCTCTGAAGACTCTTGTGGTACACACATGTCCCCTCTATAAACATTATTTTGTGGAATTCTGAAATATCTAATGTTAAGCCTTGCTGACAGAAGCAGGTGAATAGGACCAGGCTTCCTAAGATTACATGAGCAGTTAGCACTTTCTGTTCCCTTCTGTGTTGAACTGTAACATCAATATTTCCTCCAACCATAATGCCAAGCAAGCTCTGAGACAGGGAGACCAAATAAACCCTTCCTCCTTAAAGTTGTTACCTAGGGTCTATCATAGCTACAAAACAATAACTAACAATAACATGTATGCATGGTGAGGGAAGACTCCAAGGTGACAACATTCACAACTAATGAGAATATTATATTCAAAATATAGTGACTAGGTAACTGTGGGCTAAAGTTCTCTAATAAAACCGAAGGGATAAAAATACCTACTATAGAATCCAAGGCAGAAGGGGCAAAGTCAACTGCAGGTAGGGGCAACCACAGTCTCAGCTGGAGCACCAGTGATAGCAGCCAGGCTGCGTCCAGAAGTGCCCAAGGTACCCGGCTCAACAATTCAATCCCCATATACGCTTGACAGGCCCAACCCTAACCCTAACCCTAACCCCGTGAGACCTTCTCACCCTGCTCTGTGCCCTACAAACCAAGAGGCCCTACACTTTGTTAATGAAGACATAAGTTTCCAGTAGTGACACTGTTGGTTAACAGAACCATCTGGATATTTAACAGATGGTCTATTATCTATAAATATAAAATTAAGTGTACATGACTAATTGAAGGCTATCCAAATGCAGTGTTAAGTTTAAGACTCAGTCATTCTGCTACTGAATGCAGCTGGCTTCATATCTCCATTTATGATGGAAATTCAATATATGTACCTTTAGGAGTTGTGCTTAGGCCCTGGGACAACACTAGCAGAGAAGCCCAACCCTAGCTCTTGGTGCCAGATCATCCATGACATGCCCTGCTATCGCTGTTTGCTCTAGTTACCCTCCTCCCAGCCGGCCAGCCAGAACAGCTAGGACAGCCTCCAAGTCTTGACAACAGGGCACAAAACATACTCCCCAAATCCTATCACAGCTCCAGCTGCAGGTAAACAAGCAGACCCCAGCATGCAAGCCAGACTATCAACACCCTTTATCGGATGATCTAGCTCATAAGCCTTATTCGATTCCCCGAACCCTACTCATCCTCTCAACCTCAGCTACTTCTTGAGACACAGCCTCTGGAGAGGCCCATCACAAGAGTGGCTTCCTGAGACACAGACTCTGAAGAACTTCATCAAAAGAGCTCCAGCTGCAGATCTCAACTGCTCCCTGAGACATAGATTCCACTGCCTAAAATTCCTCCAAGAGCTTCAATTGTACCAAGAACACCTAATGGACCAAAAACAACTCACTGAAATACAGACCAATCAGGGGAAGAGATGGGTAGACACTACTGCAAAAATCCCTTCAACAATATGAAGAACAATGTGGCACCACTAGAATCTAGCGATTCTACAGAAGCAAGACCTGAACATTCCAATATAGAAGAATCAGAGAAAAACAACCTTAAAAATATCTTTATAAAAATAATAGAAGAGAAAAAATTAAAAAATGAAAAACTCCCTTAAGGAAATAGAGGAAAAAACAAGCAAAAAAAATTTGAAAAAATAAATCTCTTAAAGAAAGCCAAGAAAAATCAAGCAGGTAAAAAAAACAGTTCAACTTAAAAACTGAAACAGAAGGAATCAAGAAGTCATGAACCGAGGGAATGCTGGCAATAAAAAAATTAGAGGAAAAGTAACAGGAACTAAAGAAGCAAGTATAACTAACAAAATGCAACAGATGGAAGAATCTCTGGTCAGTCAAAAAAACAAAACAAAACAAAACAAAAAAGAAAATCCTCTAAACTTTATATATGTATATATATATATATATATATATATATATATATATACACACACACACACACACACACACACACACACACACAAAATGTCCAGGAAACCATGAAAAGACCAAACCTAAGAATAATAGGAATAGAAGAAGAAAAAGAATTCTTAAGCTCAAAGACACAGAAAATATATTCAAAATCATAAAAGAAAACTTCCCCGGGGGCTGGAGAGATGGCTCAGAGGTTAAGAACATTGACTGTTCTTCCAGAGGCCCTGAGTTCAATTCCTAGCAACCACATGGTGGCTCACAACCATCTATAATGACATCTGGTGCCTTCTTTTATGTACTATATACATAATAAATAAACCTTTAAAAAAAACAAGGACAGCTTAAGATCAGGGTGCACTACACAAAGCCCCTTGAAAAAAGAAAAGAAAAGAAAAGAAAACTTTCCCAACCTAAAAAAGAAAATGCCTATGAAAATACAAGAAGCTTATGGAACACCAAATAGACTAGACCCCCTCCCAAAAAAAAGTCCAATTGCCACAAAATAACCAAAACACTAAACATACAGAATTAAAAAAGAATAGTAAAAGCTGAATAGGAAAAAGGCCAAGTAACTTATAAAGGCAGACCCATCAGAATAATATTAAACTTTCTAATGGAGACTATGAAAGCTAGAAGGTCCTGGACAGATGTTATAAAGACACTAAGAGACCACAGATGTTGACCCAGACTACTATACCCAGCCAAACTCTCAATCACCATAGACAAAGTAAACAAGATATTTCATGACAAAACCAGATTTAAACAATATCTATCCACAAATCCAGCCCTACAGAAAGCACTAGAAAGAAAAACTCCAACCTAAAGAAGCAAGGCACACTCACAAATACACAGAAGAATAATTCCAAAGAAGGGAAATACACACACACACTACCACCAAAAATAATAGGAATTAACAACACTGGTCAAACTCACTCCAAAATAAAAATAAAATAAAAGCTACTTCAATACAGTATTTTAAAAAAAAAAAAAAAAAAAACCCACTGGTCATCAATATCCTTTAATATCAATGAACTCGATTACCTATAAAAAGACAAGGGCTAATGGCAATGGATACAAAAAACACGATCCAATCCATCCTTCTGCTGCATACAAGAAACACTCAACTTCAAAGACAGACACTGCCTCAGAGTAAAAGTTGGGAAAAGATTTTCAATCAACTGGACTTAAGAAACAAGCTGATGTGGCCATCCTAATATCTAACAGAATGGACTTCAAACTAAATTCAATCAAAAGAGGTCGGAAGGAAATTACATATTCATCTCAGGAAAAGTCCATTAAAATGAAATCTTAATCCTGAATATTTATGCCCCCAATACAAGGGCACCCACATATGTAAAAGAAGCATTAATAAAGCTTAAACCACACATCAAACCCCACACATTAATAGTGGGAGACTTCAATACTCCACTCGCATCAATGGATAGGTCTACTAGACAGAAATTTAACAGAGAAATAAGGGAACTAACAGATATGACTCAAATGGACTTAATAGATAAATATAGAACTTTCCACCCAAACACCAAAAATGTACTTTCTTCTCAAAACCCCATGGAACTTTCTCTAAAACTGACCACATACTCAGTCATAAAACAAATATGAATAGATACAAAAATAAATAAGAATAATCCCTTGTATTCTATCAGATCACCATGAACTAAAGTTAGAATTCAACAATAATACAAACCATAGACAGCACACAAACTCATGGAAACTGAACATCCCAATTGAACCACTTCTAGGTCAAGGAACAAGTAAAAAAAGAAATTAAAGACTTCCTAGAATTCAATAAAAATGAAAACATAATATATACAAAATTAAGGGATGCAATGAAAGCAGTGCTAAGAGGAAGAAAGTTCATAGTACTAGGTACCTACATAAAAAATTTGGAGAAATCTCACACAAGAGACTTAACAGCACAGCTGAAAGCTCTAGAACAAATAGAAACAAACTCATCCAAAAGAAGTAGACAGCAGGAAATACTCAACTGAGGGCTGAAATTAAAAATATTGAAACAAAGAGAATACAAAGAATCAATGAAACAAAGAGTTGGTTATTTGAGAAAGTAAAGATATACAAATTGTTATCTAAACTAACTAAAAGGCAGAGAGAAAATACCCAAATTAACAAAATCAGAAATGAAAAGGGGGGCATAACAGACAACAGCACCGAGGAAACCCAAAGAATCGTTAGATCATACTTCAAAAACATGTACTCCACAAAACTGGAAAACCTAAGAGAAATGGACAGCTTCTGGACAGGTACTACCTACCAAAATTAAATCAAAATCATATAAATGACCTAAATAGACTATAACTAACTTCTAAAGAAATAAAAGCAGTTATTAAGTCTCCCAACCACCACCCCCCAAAAAAGCCCAGGGCCAAATGGTTTCCATGCAAAATTCTACCAGAATTTAAAAGACCTAACAATACTAATACTCCTCAAATTGTTCCACACAATAGAAACAGAGGGAACATTGCCAAACTCTTTTTTATGAGGCTACAGTCATCTTGATACTCCAACCAAACAAAGACTTGAAAAAGAGAATTACAGACCTATCTCCCTCATGAATATCAATGCAAAAATACTCAATAACATACTAGCAAACCAAATTCAAAAACATATTTAAAAAAAAATTCATCCACCATGATCAAGTAGGCTTCATCTCAGAGATGCCAGAAATGACTCAACACACAAAAATCTGCCAATGTCAACCATCACATTGAAATGAAAAAAAAAAAAACCACATGGTTATCTCATTAGATGCTGAAAATGTCTTTGACAAAAACCCACCAGTCCTTCATGATAAAAGTCCTGAAGAGATCAGAAATACAGGGAAAATACCTAAACTTAATAAAGGCCATTTACAACAAGCCAACATCAAAGTAAACGGAGAGAAACTTAAAGCAATTCCAATAAAATCAGGAACAAGACAAAGCTGCCCACACTCCCATTATCTATTCTAAAATAGTTCTCGAAGTTTTAGCTAGATCAATAAAAAAAAAAAAAAAAAGGATATCAAAGGGATACAAATTGGAAAGGAAGAAGTCAAACTACCACTCTTTGTAGATGATATGATAGTATACATAAGTGACCCCCACCCTAAAATTCTACCAGGGAACTCCTACAGCTCAAAAACACCTTCAGCAATTTAACAGGATATAAGATTAACTAAAATAATAATAATAATAATACTACAAGGGCTGAAAAAGAAATCAAGCAAACATCACCCTTTATAATAGCTGCGAATAACATCAACATCAAATATCTTGGGGTAACTCTAACCAAAGAAGTGAAAGAACTGTATGACAAGAGCTTTAAGTCACTGAAGAAGATATCAGAAAATGGAAAGAACGTCCATGCTCCTGGATAGGTAGAATCAACATAGTGAAAATGGCAAAAATCTTACCAAAAGCAATCTACACATTCAGTGTAATCCCCATCAAAATCCTAACATAATTCTTCACAGATGTCAAAAGAACAGTACTCAATTTCATATGGAAAAACAAAAAACAAAGAATTACCAAAAAAAAAAAAAAAAAAAAAAAAAAGTCTTTTTCAATACTAGTACTTTGGGAGGCATCACCATCCCTGACTTCACACTATCCTATAGAGCTACAGTAATAAAAACAGCCTGGTACTGACATGAAAACAGACTTGTAGATCAATGGAAATGAATTAAGGACCCCGACATTAATCCACACACCTATAAATATCTGATTTTTGACAAAGAAGCCAAAAATATACAATGAGAACAAAAAAGTATCTTCAACAAATGGTGCTGTCATAACTGGATGGTGGTATGTAAAAGAATGCAAATAAATCCATATCTGTCACCCTGCACAAAACTCAAGTCCAAGTGGATCAAATACCTCAACATAAACCCAGCTACACTGAACCTGATAGGAAAACAAAGTGGGAAATAGCTTTGGATGCATTGGAACAGGAGACAGGTTTCTAAATATAACATGAGTAGCACAGAAACTGAGTGTGACAATTAATAAATGGGATCTCCTGCAACTAAAAAGCTTCTGTAAAGCAAAGGGCACAGTCAATAAAACAAAATGACAGAATGGTAAAAGATCTTCACCAACCCTACATCTGACAGAGGACTTATCTCTATATAGCGAACTCAAGAAACAAGAGGCCAAAAAAACAAATAATGCCTGAAATTTGCAGGCAAGAGGATGAAGGGTGGAGGAAAGGGAGGGGGAACAGTGGTGGGTATGGAAAAAAATATTTTTAAATAAAAAAAATTCCCTACTATGTCTAACAACAAAGTCAAACAATAGTGGCAAATTAAATTAGGTTAAGTAAAAAAAAAAAAAATACTATGCCAAGGAGGGGGGGAGGTATGAAAAAAAATAGCAGCCTTGGTCATCAATATTATTGATTCACCATTGCAAAAATGTCAAATAGTAGTCAGAAGCCTCAATCTATCTATAGCTACAAGGGCAGCACAAGTAGAGATGGATGGACGTGAGCTCAGTGCAAGAGAAGCCTGTCACTTCAGAGATGAACATGAAAAACAAAATACTCTAGCAAGCATTAAAGTGACTACTCCCAAGAAAGCAAGGTTAAGATTAAGTAAACTAAAAAGCTACAATCACCAAACGTCGTTATTGTTACCTCAGGGAGCTCACAGAGCCTGTCATCACTTGTCGAGGAATGACCACTTGCACAAGAAGCACAATCCGAGATGCCCAGGGTCCCCTCGTCATCTTCACACTCACAGGGCCTGCCAGGGTCTTCCATGTCACTGTTAATCTCCCAGTCAATAAACTGTAATTCATCTAAAAAAATAGATTTTTAGCTATATTAATTTCATATTCCCTTACCATTTATCTTTACAAAACCTATACACTGAATGATTTTTACAGATACACCAAGAGAACACTGTACTCCTGTTCTCATCTCTGGTCACTGTGCCTCCCAATTCTCACCCCACCTCAAATATAAGTGAACAAGTGAACTTTTATTCATTCACTTTTGAATCCTTGTAGTTTCTCCAGCATTCTCAAGAAAATAAGATATACTATTTCTCCTTTCTTACACATCTTGACTTTTTTTAAATTACAATAATGAAAAACATCCCTTATCAATAACAGAAATCTGCCTCATTTTTCTATATAATTCAATAATCTAGAGTATCAACAATGGTTTATTCTTACAATCCACTGTTAGAAATAACTTTTTGAGTCTAGAGAGTAGGCTCAGTAGTTAGAAAAGTTCTGGCTGCTCTTGCAGAGAACCCAGGTTAAAAAAAAAAAAAAAAAAGGTCTGCTAATTCCTGTTCCGAGTGGATCCAATGCTCTCTTCTGGCTTCCATGGGTACTGCATGTATATAGCACTTACATACATAAAACAAAAAGAAATCTGAAAACAAAAATAAAAGAAATAACTTCAAATATCTTTACCCAAGTTTTTTCAGGAATACCTTTCATCAATATGGAAACAAACTAGTTTAGTTTCATTTTACCTCATAATCTCATTACAACTTTAACAAAATTTTAAGATAGCTAAATTATGCACGTATATTACATGACCAAATATACTAAATCTAATCCGCTATGCCTAAATAATTCAAAGTAGTTATCACAGATTAAATGAACTGTGAGGGCCAATGCATAACATATTTTTCCTATAATTCACAGTACAAATACACAGAGAGCACTGGCCACCCTTACAGAAATCAAATTGTTCCTAGCATCCACACAGTAGCTTAAAACTCTGTAACTCAAGTTCCAGACATCCTCTTCTGGCCTCCACAGGCACCAGGCACATATATATACACACCAAATAACAAATAAGATACCATATCAATCCCATGCAAATTAAAAACAAAGACTGGATTTCTAATAAGCTAAGGGCCCCACTGAATTATCACAGCAGGAAGTTGTAGTGAGCTAAAGAAGCTTGCGCACGCGCGCGCGCACACACTTAGAACTCCCACCAGCACAACATACCTGTGGAGCACCCATCACAAACTCTTTAGAATGGTCGGTCATACACACTTGTTTTTAAATTACATATCAAGATACAGAAATATTTTTAAGTTATTAGAACATTTCCTTCTATATACCCATGAATAATTCCATACTACTTTATTTAAATACATTTTCAACATGACAGCTCTTAACAGTTACTGTTCTTGGACCTTTAGAACTAGTGGTGGCACACTCCTTTAACTATTGACTGGGGAGGCAGCTGCAGGCAGATCTCTGTGAGTTTTAGTTCAGCCTGTTGTACATAGTGGGTTTCAGACCATCAGAGGTGTACAGTGAGATCCTGTCTAAAACCAATCAAAACTAAAGGTTTTCAGAGCATTAGTAAATGGAACAGTTTTTACTAGCTCTGAAGTACCGCGATTCTGACTTTTTAGGAATGCAATGTCTGCAGATAGCATGGGTATCAACTTTTAGCTTGGGCTGCTCCTGGCATTGATGGGGGCTGAGGGATGTAGCTGGATATCTAAGTACATTAGGATCTTAGTTTGTGGTCAAATGACACAGAATTCCTTGGTTTATTGTTTATTTATTTTCTGAGACAGAGTTTCTCTGTGTAGCTCTGGCTGTGTTGGAACTCATTATGTAGGCCAGGCTGGCCTTGAACTCGGAGATCCATCTGCCTTTTCTGGGATTCCACTGCCTGACTCAAAAAAAAAAAAGAATGGTCCATACCAATCCAGATGTCTATAGTCAAAATAAAGAAATGCAAGAGAGACAACAATATCTATTTTGTGTAACCCACAGAAAAATAACATATTGCAATGTGGGGAGAGAAATTAAGTGATAGACCTTATAACTAACCATAGCAATCCCATGCACTTTATAAATGAAGATTGGATCTCTAATAAGCTAAAGAGCTTTGCAAAAGTTCTATTTTTGCAATTATCTGGGTATATGTCCATGGAAGAAGAAGTATATATATACATATGTGTATGTACAGACCAGAGTCAAGCTTGGGTTGTTCCTCATGCACTGCCCTATATATTTTTTGAGAACAGGTCTCTCACTGACCTGTAATTTACTAAGAAAGCAAAGCCCTCCCATCACCGAACTCCTGGGATCTGCCTAGCTGCCTCCCTAATGTTGAGATTCATGTACCATCTGGCTTCTGTTTTGTTTTGCTTTGTTTATAGGGTTTCCCAGCACAGGCCTGGCTGACTTGGAACCAGTGGTTTAGCCTAAGATTCACAGGTAAATGCTGGGATTAAGTGTGTCACCATACCAGGGCTGTGACTTTAAAAGCACAGGTTCTGGGTACTGAACTCAAATCCTGCTTATCAACTGAACTACCTCGCAAACCCAAAAGGAGGAATTTTTAAGAAATAAAAAATATTTTGACAATTTTAACTTAGAGTTCTTCCTTCTTAAACCCAATTCTGGACCTTGTAATCAAAATACTCTAATCCTAAATCTGGAATACTGTTTGCAAAGGAAATGAAAAAAGTTTGGCAACCAGTATACAATTAAACAGAGGCATCCCTAGGTCTGAATAATCAATTGCAGCATTTTTAAATGTGCCTCTCTTCATATGACCTTTTTAAATAAAACAAAGATATTTCTTATTTTTAAGTTTATTTATTTATTATGTATACAGTGTTCTGCCTATATGTATGCCTGGACACCAGAGGACACCTGATCGCATTACAGATGGTTGTGAGCCACCATGTGGTTGCTGGGAATTGAACTCAGGACCTCTGGAAGAACAGTCAATGTTCTGAACCTCTGAGCTATCTCTCCAGCCCAACAAAGATATTTCTTAGTTCATGAGATAGAGTATGTGTAAAAGGAAATAACATACTTAACACTCAATTCCATGTCTTAAAATAAAATCTTGATAACTGTAGTATTTTTCATCCATTACAGGTTTAAAAAAATTAAAAGGGAGAACTGAAAGAGGGAGACAGTCCAGCAATCACATGCATGGCTTCTAAAAAATCATTTACACTTTACTACCTAAGGATCAGCTTTATAAGAAGAGTCAATAACCTGTTAAATAATCTCTCTTTTTAAGTGTTCTCGTTTCTAACTTATTGCCTAGTGTTTAAGGATGAACATACACTTGTGTGCATGTGTATGTAGAGGTCAGAAGTCAGTGTCAGGTAATCTTTTTTCAACCTTACATGCTGAGATAAGGTCTCTCCTTAAGTAGAGATCTGACGACCTGGCTGGTTAGCACTCACTAGGGTTCTTCCCTTCTCTTCCATTCCAGTTGCTGGTGTACAATGTACCCACTTTTTTCTTTTTATATGGCTGCTAGGGATCGAGATTAGGTCCTCACCTGTGCAACAACATTTTAGTGACATGGTCATTTTCCCAATCCCTAATTTTTTGTTTTCTGGAACAAGATCTCAATAAGGAATCAAGCATGGGTGTAAGCCAAGCTGGCTTTGAACTCACAACTATTTTACTTCTAAGCCCTTTAAGTGTAGGTAAGTGAGTTTATTTTAAATAATTGGCCCAGGACATGTTTCCATTTACAAACAGAACATTAGAACCTACCAAATATCGCGTGCAGGAGAAGAAGGCAGCCATGTTTTAAACAGCAGCTTTATTAAGATAAAATACAGTTTTTAATGTTGAAAGTCTGTTTTAAATCATGTAAAAGATTAGCCAAGGGGCTGGAGAGATGGCTCAGAGGTTAAGAGCACTGACTGTTCTTCCAGAGGACCTGAGTTCAATTCCCAGCAAAACCACATGGTGGCTCACAACCATCTATGATGAGGTCTGGTGCCCTCTTCTGTAAAACTGTATGCATAATAAATAAATAAATCTTTAAAAAAAAAAAAAAAAAAAAGATTAGCCAAGAGTCATATCATAGTGAGTTTCAGTCAACAAAACTAAATACTAACATAAGAATTATCAGCTTACTTAAATATAATGTGAAATACCACCTTATCAGATAGCTACTAAAATGTCAGTGGTAGTCGTCAGAATGGCATTCAAAGTGGTCAATGGACTTTAAACACTTTCCAGAGATATCTGAGCAAACTTAACTTTAATGGAATAACTAAAATGAACTATCAGAGTTAAAAGCAACAAGCTTATTGTGAAAGCAACGATCCTAATTTTGAGAAGTAAACACAATATATACTACTACTAAATTATATTTATACTGATTTTTGTAATACTTATTCATTAATAACAAATTAGGAGAACTTGCTCAGTATTAAAGAGTAAACACAGAATTCCAACTAAATCTGAGCAAATCAAACCTAACATATTAACTGCAAACAAACAGAACAAAACAGAAAACACAGTGAAGAGAGGTCACATAGTGGTATAGGTTTGTTTTTGTTTGTTTGCTTCTGAATATTTTAATATATTCATATTTTTTTATTATTATGAACAAAGAAGTCACACTTTCTATCCTTGTATATCCTTACTCAAGGTCCCTTCCCCCTCTCACCACATCAGGTCATTCTTTCTTCTCCACAACTCCCCATCCCCCCACTGGGCAGGCGGCAGGCAGTCCAAAGGTCCCACTGTCCCAATATTGCTTAGTCCAGTCTCCACTCCTGGCAGATCCAGCTTTCTCCCCCCAACCTCAAGACTGAGTCAGGTGTTCCTCTAGGGAGAGTGGGATCCAAGGAGTCAGTCCAAGGTGTTTCTGATCCCAAGCTGTTCAGTGGTTGTGGTTTGCAGCTTGGGCATGCTTTGCTTTTTTCTTGTTTGTTTGTTTGTTTAGAGTCCACTAATGAGTAAGTACATCCCCTGCTGTGGTATAGGTTTGTAATCTCAGGACTTGAGAGGCAAGCACAAGAAGATTTCAGGTTAAGCCCAGGCTACACACATTCTATATCAAAATATAAAAAATGAAAACAAAATAATTTCTTAAAGTTGTTATGAGAAATACATAAGAAAATGTACACAGAATATAACTCAGTAAATAATTCATAATAAATATAATAAACATATAAAACAAATGTTACTACTGAACAGAAACTGAACTTCTTACAAAACTAGGAATTTACCATCAGTAACTCTATCTTCTGGACATGAAACAGTCCTGTTACAAAAGCTGTCTGTTTTGAGGCCGTGTCCACCATCTCCCTGTAGTTGAAGCAGTGTCTCATCTTTGTCTGAAAAATCACTTCCACTCGAACTCCATGTTATATCTGCCAGCTCACTAGGACTTTCACCTGCTGTCTCTGCCTCAGAAGAAAAAAAGATAAATATCAGCTGAAAAGTGTTATTTATCTGAATGAGATTGTATGCATATTAACTAGACAAAGCCACAAACAAAAACTCTAAAGACAATGGAAACAATGTTGTGTTACATGTTCTTAAACAATGTTCTATGTAGTCCCATACAGAGTCTCTGAATTAAAACCAAGGACAAAAACTGGAGTTCAAATAAGTTATAGAGGGCTGGAGAGATGGCTCAGAGGTTAAGAGTGCTGACTGTTCTTCCAGAGGTTCTGAGTTCAATTCCCAGCACCCACATGGTGGCTCACAACCATCTACAATGAAATCTGGTACCCTCTTCTGTACACTGCATACATAATAAATAAATATTAAAAAATAAGTTATAGAAAACAAAACAGAAAAAAATAAGGAAACAGTAATGAACACAGGCCTCAGACCCTAAGCATTGTTTACAAAAATATGTTCCTTACTTATATTTTCCAGCTCTCATAAAAATATTTGCTCCTTAGCCTATTAAATAAATGTGGTTTGGGTTTCTTATTTACCTGATTTTGGAAGGTGGTGATGGTGATAGTTGTTATTGTGGTTGTTTTTGTTGTGTTGAAACTTTATCTTGGCATTCTTACTAACAGGCTACTTTAAACTACTTCTAGGAGCTGCTATTATAAAAATGAACCAGTTCTAGAAATGCTTAGCTAAAGCCATATTATAAATGAGTATACTGGTACAAACTCTTTAAGCCTTTCAGGATATAGGATATCTATATAATAAAAAAAAAAAATGTAAGTCAAATATGTTCTGGACTGAGAAAATCATCTCAAAAGAATATTCTGTAATTAAATACAAGTAGAAATTTATTTAATATTTAGTTTTCTCCCCAAACCGAATATACAACTCCAGAAAAATACAGAAACTATATTTATATGAAGAAACATACTTTTCTATATATTATATTTTAATACAAATATAAGAGCACTTGGCACTAATTAAAAGAAATATGCACTTAGGTACTGCTATCAGGTATCTAACAAAGATGTCTGCCTGTTTAGTGTATAAAAGAGTGTTTTATAAATTTTAAAGGAAGCTATGAACATAGCTCAGTTGTTAGAGGGTTTGGCTAGAGTGCATGAAACCTAGTTCAAATCCTCAGCATATTCTAATGGAGCAAGGGATGCAGGCCTGTGCTAACACTCAGGAGGTAGAGGCAAGAAGATCAGCCTCAGCTACACAGCAAGTTCAACATCAGCCTGAGTTACATGAGACCCTGGCTCAAAAGAGAGGAATAAAAAAACCTGTGAAGGAGAATGAAATGAAAAGATGGCTTAGAATGGTTATCATAGAAAGCTACTCCACTATACAGAATTGTGGGCAAGCCCACACACAGCTCTTTACATCATCAGACACAACAGTAACTGTTAGCATGAACTGAGTACTTTTGAACTAGGAATTTTATCTATCTTACTAGCTCACCTAATACAATTACAAAGAAAACCCACAATCTTATGCCCATTTCCCAGATGGAGAATCTGAGATTTGAGCATTTAACTTGACAAGACTTCACTCTTCTAATCCATCTACAGAAGGAAACAACAAAGGCAGTGGCCTACCTGCATAAATACCTACTCTTCTCCATTAAAACCAACTCTAATTTACTAGCAGCAATAGTCACATATAAAAATCCCTGCCTTCATCACACCATCGTTAGTGGAGATGACTTGTAATCTATGTGACAGGTTCTAGGCAAGTTCCTAAAAAAGGTCTCTCTTCTAAAAAAATTGCAAAGTTCATTGGATAAAAACTAAGTTTCCTCAAGAATTTGGCCTAAAATACCAACCTTTCACCCAGGACAATTAATCCCATATTAACATTATAGAGCTCAAATAGCTGGGATCTGTGGGTGTCTTGCTGTGAGAGATAATATCAGTCCCTAATTTTTGAGAATAGTTTCCTTGTATTTGTGGTTAGAAATATCCATAACTAACTCACCAAGCAAAAAAAATAAACAAACAAACAAACAAATAAGCAAACAAACAAACAAATCAGTTTGTAGCAGTGGTTCCTATAAGTCATATGCTTATTTTCCATATGAATTTTTTATGTTATCAGAATTCAAATCAGATCATTTGGCTATGAATGAAGTTCTAAACCTGAGCTATCCTATTTGATCAATGGTTCTCAACCTTCCTAATGCTGTTAGCCTTTAATACAGTTCTTAAAGTCATGGTAACGCCAACCATAAAATTATTTTTGTTGCTACTTCATAACTACTTTGCTAGTTATAAATCATAATGTAAATATTTGTTTTTCAATGCTCTTTGGTAACCCCATCAAAGGCACTATATTCTATAAAGTAAACCCAGTAAGGACACCAAAATGTTAGTCACCAGCAAGACCAAGGAGAACTGTATAGATCACGACAGAGATGAAAAACAAGTCCTCAGAATACCTTTTACATTGCTAACCTTGAATGTACAAATTATCCAAATTGCATGACATCATAAAAGGATGGAAAAAAAACTCACAGAAAAATAGCCTTAAGCCTTATATGTCAATAAATGAACATATTAGGGGTTGGAACTTCAGTTCAGTGGTAGAATGTTTGTCTACAAATTTGACTCCAAAGTTATGGTCTCTAAAACCAGGGTAAAAAAAAAAAAAAAAAAAAAAAATTAAAGAGAGTAGAGAGATGGCTTAAAGGTTTAAAGTTCCAGCAGCTCTTCCAGGGGTCCTGAGTTTAATTTCTAGCAACCACATTGTGGCTCACAACCATCTGTAATGAAATATAGTGCCCTCTTCTGGTGTTCAGGCATACATGCAGGCAGAACTCTGTATATACAATAAATAAATAAATAAAACCTTAAAAAAAAGAATCAACAAAACACTGTTACCTTTCTTTGGGCTCGAAGATGATTCCAGGGACTTTTCATTAAAAGTTATATTTTCACTTGCTAATGACTACAGACAAAGTAAAAATAAAAATAATTTAACATTTGCTTCATATAAAAAAGGTTACATACAATGGTACTTTGTAAAATATTTGCTATTAAATTATACCCTCCCTGACACCTTCTTCTGCTTTTCTTTTTAATATTTACCAAGTGAATATTTCCAAAACATGTAGTCTTTACAGACATGGAAATTATTTTCATATTTTTCTAGACTCTAAGCTGAGCTGTTGAAAACATTATACATAATAATCAATGTTAATGATTTTTGATATATATGACTGACCAATGGTTACTATTTATAACCATATTATCTTTAGTCTATGACAGCATTCCTCTGTAATTTACAAGATATATAAAAATTAACTAGAATCAAACTGACATACCCTAAATATAACCCTTATAAATAATAGTATGCTCAATAATTTAATACCTATAAGCATTCTAAGAGTATATTCTTCATTTTCAAACAAGTAGAAAGATTCTATACAGAGACTATGGCAAAAAATACTAAGTTGACACAATTACTAAAGGAACTCAAGGCATGAAAAAGAAAAGTGGAGATTTGAAAAATAAGAGAATTACAAAGAAACTAGCTACAATAGCTAGATACCCAGGATCTTCTGCAAACATAAAAAACAATTTTATAACTCTCCTACCAGGGTCTCAGAAGTGTCCTGAAATCCTTCTCCACACTTGAGCCATGCTTTAGAGAGAGAGGCAGCTGTTCCCACTGTCTTTAAATTTGTTCCTCTCAACTGCTGTGGCCGCTCGTGTTCTATAAGCCAATTCCTTTTCCTCTGCAGAAGTGATAAAAAAGAAAGAAAGAGGGGGAGAAGGAAGGAAGGAAGGAAGAAAACCAATTTTGTTATAATACAGTTTGCAATTTAGAATCCAGGAATGATGGTAGCAAAGACAAAGTTTATGAATGCCTCTGAATCTTCATATGAATACAGTAACTAGATAGCAAAACCAAAAACCCACTGATAACTGATTAACAAACTTTAAATTAAAAGTGAGACCAAACCACCAACAATCCTTAGACATGTAAAAATAGCTCAGGCCGGAACCCTACTACACCCAAGGCTGCGCCTGACAACCACAACTTAGTGACATCACCCACTCAAAATAACCAGACACAGTCCTAGGCCCCATGACATCCACTGGACAGAGACCAAAAATAATGCCTAGAAAAAAATATAGTAAAAATGGCTCTCTTACCAAAAGTAATCTATAGATTCAATAAAATGCTCATCAAAATCTAACACAATTTTTTACAGATCTTGAAAGAACAATCTCAACTTCATATAGAAAAACAAAAGCCAGGCAAAGTAATATATACTTTTAATCCCCACACTCAGAAAGCACAAGCAAATGGATCTCTGTGAGTTCTGAGTACGAGTCCAGCCTGGTCGACAGAGTGAGTTCCAGAACAACCAAAGCTATATAGTGAAACCCTATCTTGAAGAAGAAGAAGAAGAAAAAAGGAAAAGGAAAAAACTCAGGATAGCTAAAATAATCCAGAATAATAAAAGAACTAGTGGGGGTATCACCATCCCTGATTTTAAGTTGTACTACAGAGCTATATAATAAAAATAAAAATGCATGGTATTGGCATACAAACAGACACACTGATCAATAGAATTGAGTTGAGGACCCAGACATTAATCCACACATTTACAGACACCTGATTTTTGACAAAGCTAGAAAGATACAATGGAAAAAGTAAAGTATCTTCAACAAATAATACTGGTCAAATTGGATATTTGCATATAGAAGAATGCAAATAGACTCATGTTTACCACCCTACACAAAACTCAGGTTTAAGTGGTTCAAAGACCTCAACATAAAACCAGATGCATTAAATGAAGAAGATATCTTCTCCAGGGAGAACTGCCTCAGCAGAGAAGGACTGAGGCCTTTGAAATTCAGACATACACCACCCCCTACCCCCCACCCCCACTCCCCACCCCCGGAGATGTGAACATACTCAGGCACTTGGACCACCCCTCCAGAGAAAACCTCTACAGGACTGGGGTCAATCCTTAGGGTCTGATCTGTCTCCCTACAGACAGGAGCTAGGGTTTGGCTATGAGGTGATCCTCCAGCAACACCTAAAAAAAAGGAACCTTGCACAGCAAGGCCCCAATTCCAGGGTGAACTGCATCATCAGAGAAGGACTGAGGCTTTGAAATTCAGACCCCTGTCCAGAGTAGAGTCAGACATCCAGCAGACCCCTTGCTCAGAGGAGACAGGAGACTCACAAGCCCTCTTGCCACAACTGACTAGGAGCTGAATAAGTGTGAACCACTGAAGCCATGGACAGACGTCAGTGCAAAAATACATATAACAATATAAAGAACCACCGGGACCTGTGCTCTCTGCGGCGTCCCAGCGCACTCTGGAGCAGGGGCAGCTGAACTCTGCACCTGGCCACACCCGCAGCTCCTGCTGCTCAGGGAATCTACTAGGAGCCCTACTGCGACCCTGAACTGAGTGAACTGAGCAAACTAACTGCAGGGGTCCCTGAGGGGCGGATTCGAACCCTGACCAGAGGTGAG
>PVIH01007591.1:0-44010 GCA_004025045.1 Sigmodon hispidus
ATACCACCACCACCAAACACACACACACACACACACACCACTACCACCACCAAACATACACACACACCACCACCACCAAACACACCACACACACACACACACACACACACACACACACACACACACCCCAGACAGGCTCAAGAGTAGGAAAAGCAGACCTTTTCAGAGTGCAGACCAGCCACAGCTGGGGCTTGGCAGTAATGCAAATTCTCAAGGCCACCTGAATCAGAAAAGCTTAAAAAAAAAAAAAAAACAGGCCAAGAATAGGAATCCATATGACTTCAAGGTAACTGTGGCACACACAACTTGAGAATTTTGAGCCAAAAACACAAGGCAGCTGAAGAAGGCCCACTTCTGGCTGCAATGTCACAGAAGAATGTTTTCTCTGATACACAAAGAAAGGCAGAAGGATCTTTGTGTCTCAAGCGCTCTAAAAAACTCCACCCCCCTTTATTTTTTCCAATATCAGCCTGGCCTTGCCTTCCCTGTTGCTGGGAGAGACGTTTTACCTCCATCATTACAAAGGCAGTGCCTTCAGCAATGCCAAGAGTGACAGTTGCTGAGCTGAGTGCTTGCACACCTGTACTGTCCAGGGGCTGACTGGGCAGAGGCACAGAGAAAGCAGGGACTGAGGGCAAGAGGTAGACGTCTTCACAGGACCAAACCACAGAGCAGCAGTGTGGGCTGAGGAGCCCAAGGCAGAGCAAGGGGATCTGCATTTGAAAAGCAGGAAGAAAGCCCTCTGGTCCCTCAGTAGACAGGGAAAATTGGAAATGCAACAGCCCCTGGCAATGGTAATTGACTGCTTAGCAAAACAGCCATCAGCTACAGACATAATGGCTAGGATGCTGAAAGTTTGCAGCTTTCAGGCAAGGGATAGCAGAGAGAGACCTGTGGCATGGGACAGGCATAGGGGACACTGGGCTCACCATGGATGCAAAAATATAGGTGAACCCTTTGAGTGCTGGGGTTGGAGTAGCTGGTGAAGAAGTAAGCCTCTAGGTCCAAGGGTCATTATTACTCTTCTCATTGAGAAACCACCTCTCCAACCCAGGGCTTACCCTGTGAAGCCTTGAGGGTCCATTCCCCCCTCTCTAAGGCATCTCACTGAAAGGTATCCACCCTCCCTAAGACTAAGGTCTCGATGACAATGATGCTTTTCAGAACATAGTGGAGTGAGCCCGGGGGGGGGGGGGGGGGGGGGGGGGGGGGGGGGGGGGGGGGGGGGAGCCAGAAAGAAGAGCTATGTCCTATTGTATTTTAGTTGTGTGACTCTGGGCTTCATTTTCCTCAAGTATAAAATGGACTCAAGCACTATCCGTGCTTCTCATCTGTGAAACTGAAGTATAGTCACACATCCATACCATTTTAGTCAAAGATGGGTTTCATGTAGGACAGTGGTCCCAGATGGCTAAAATGGAGCTGAAAATTCCCCACAATGTAGCCATGATAAGTATGATGCATTTTCATGTGTGTGCTGTGATACTGGTATGAACAAACTTGTTTGGACAATGGACAATTTGTCATTTGACACAATCGAGAGCCACTTAGGAAGAAGGAACCTCATTTGAGGAGCCGTCTCCATTACGTTGGCCAATAGACATGTCCGTAGAGTATTTTCTTAATTGCTAATGACATAGGGAGCCTAGCTCACTGTGGGTGGGAGCAACCCCAGGCAGTTGTACCTAGACTGTATTTAAAAAAAAAAAAAAAAAAAAAAAAAAAAAAAAAAAAAAAAAAAAAAAAAAAAAAAAAAAAAAAAAAAAAAAAAAAAAAAAAAAAAAGGAGCTGAGCAAGCCAGAGAATAGCATTTCTCCAAAATCTCTTCTTCAGCTCCTGTCTTGATTCTTCTCTTGGCGTCTCTTAATGATGGACTGTGACCTGTAAGACAAAGTCTTTCCACAAGTTGCTTTTGATCAAGGCAGCCATGAAGACCATTGTGGTCGATCTGCCCACTCTACCCAGTACAGGAACATGCTGGGCACGCTATAACCTCACATTAATGTGCTATACCATTTAGCCTAAGTATAGAGTAGACTATCCCACCTAGGTTTGTGTCAGTTACTTTGTAATATTTGCACAGTGATGGAATTTCCTAACCTGGCATTCCCCAGAGTGCATCCTGATATGACACATGAATCTGTTAATAATTAAGATAGTCAATATCTATTAAGGATTTGCTTTGCACTAGGTACCACAGGCATTTATTAGTGCACAATTTCTCTAGGTCAGAAATTGGGACAAGGCCACCTACTTCATCTGTTCCAATCTCAGAGAGCACAATTCAGGGTTCAGGATCTAGTGGGGAAAGGGATGTTATCAAAACCACTTGTGTAGGTTTTGGCAGGATTTGATTTCTTGCAGGCTGGTGGATGAGAGTGTTGTTGCTATCTGCCTACCACGCAGGGCCATCTTACATTCCCTCCTAGGTGGGGTAAGCAAATAGGCAACCATCAGAACAAGACAGAGAGCCAGAGAAAGGAAACAAGATAAAAGCAGTCTCAGAGGTGGCATTCCATCATTTCCTCACCATCTTCAGCCCATATTCATGGAGAATCTTTCACAAGGGCATGGGCACTGTTGGGAGCTCCATTCCAGGCTCACTCTCCCCCATTCCAAACTCTATCCCTCTCAGAAAGTCTGCCAAGTGGTAGCTCTTCCCCTAAGTTTCTCAAGACTGGGCCTATAGGGTATTTAAGCTCCAGTCCAGCAACCTGCCACATGACTTCTTCCCTTGAGATCTCTTGGGAATGCTTTGCTCATTAAATCAGGACTTTTAATTTGATTTGATTTGGTTTACTGTATTGGTAGAGAAACCTAATACCAGGGATCCAAAAATACTTCATCAGGCAGCTCAAGGTAAGGATCATGGGGTACTAGGTCAGAGCTGGCCCACCATGCTGATCAAGTCACTTTATTTTTACAGAAAGACTATGTCAAGGCTGAGATCCTCTCTAACAATCCTGCTACTGATGAGGAAACTGAGTCCCAGAAACATGCCCAGGTCATATGCTTTGGAGGTTAAGAAGTCTGGAAGCTCCAAAGTGTATGTCTTCACTCCCAAACCCTAGTGTCCAGTGATGGGGTTCATGAGGCGGTCAGGTCCAACAGTGTTAATAACAGTGCTGTGGCCCCAACAAATTCAGCCCTCCCCCACCCCCGCCAGTATGCTCCCAGTCTGCCTCACTCAGTGGAGCCCTGGAGGTATATGAGTACAGCCCCAGCTAACTTGGAAACTTAAACTCTGAAGGTTATTCTCAGCTTAACCACTCCTAGTCTCTGATTGGTTGTCACACTTCACTTGGAACTTCTCAGTGGCTACAGAACAAACATGTTCTCAAGATTCAGGGACTTAAGGAGCACCCCAAATTTCAAGTCCTTGGAACCACCAAGCTTCCTCCAAGGAAGATGTTAGGACATGCATAAGGACTCACCATACCCCTATAATAGCCTTGTTCATCGGCTAGTGCCCCATGATCCCTACGTTGAGGTGCCCATGCCTGTGGAAGATTCTCCATGAATATAGACCAAAGACAATGAGAAAATGACAGGATGCCACCTATGAGATATGGTTTTCATTGCTGAAAAATGTATTGAGGCTAGAGTTAGGATTGAGGGTATAGAAAGGGGACTTAGAATGTCCCATACATCTGGATTGTACAACCTAAGGGAGATGTCTAGGCAATATTAGAGATGACCCATTGATCCATTAGAAGCAAGTAGTGTGGAAAGACTGGTGCCTCTGCAAATGACGTTCTCTTCTAAGTAATGCCATTCCTTAGAGGGCAGAGAAGCGTAGTCATTATGACTTGAATGGACTCCAACACTGAGGAGTAATAAAAGTTTGCCAGAGATGACTTTTCAGCCTACAGGAAAGAGCTAGGACTCATGGCTGTGTCAAACAGGCTGCCTACACACCTTACATTTCATTACACTCTGTCTTCAGAACTGCCATGGTGCACATAATACATCTCTAAGGTTGTCTTAGTTACTGTTCTAGTGCTGTGAAGAGACACGAAGGCCAAGGAAAGTTACAAAAGAAAGAATTTAAAGGGGGCTCACAGTGTCAGAGGCTTAGTTCCTCATCGGGCAGACATGGTGGGGAGGAGGAGTTAAGAGCTTCCGTCTTAACCACAAGCGTGAGGCAGAGAGAGAGAGAACTGGGAATGAGTTTTTGAATTGCCAAATGATACACCTCCTCTAACAAGACCACAGCTTCTAATCCTTCCTACACAGTGCCCTCAGCTAGTGTCCAAGCATTCAAACATACGAGCCTAGGGGATCATTTTCATTGAACCCCCACAAAGGTGTCTGAGGAAATATTCTCTGAGACCTGCCTCTAGGTTAACATTAAAGTTAGAGAATGAACACTCCTTACAAGGACCAAAACATGGGCTGTCACCCTGCCATGGCTCATCACATACCATTCATCTGATATTGACCCCATTCCCTTTAGGATTACACAGACTAAATTCATTTTTTGCCTCATAGGTCTTGGGCTTGGTCCTGAACCCCTTTTTAACCAATGGGTGTTGTAAATGGTTCTGGCCTGGACTTTCTGGGCTAAATCGAGGTTTAGTCTCACTCTCAGCCCTGCTTAGCCTCAAATAATCACACATAGGCTTATATTAGTTTTATGTTGATTTACCTAGGGCTCACGCATATCATTTGCTAATTCCTTCATCTCAACTCAACCCATTTTGTTCAGCCTCGTGGCTCTGTACCTTTTCTTATAGCAGCATTTCAGCTTCTTTCCTCTGTGTCTGCTGCCTCTCCTCATAGTGTCTGTGGCAGCTCTCTGACATCTGTCTCTGCTCTTCCTGTACTCAGAGTTTTCTTAGCCTGGTAGTCCTGCCTACACTTCCTGTCTGCCTTTTGGCCAATCAGCTTTTTATCAAACCCATAGGTGGAACAAATATTTACATTACCAGCGTAATCTCGTTACAAATGGGATCTAAATAGAATGAATGGTGTAGAAGTATAGTAGCCAAAGCATGCTATTCTATCAAAAGACTACCAAGATAGTCTCCTAGCCCCAGAAGAATGAGAGACAGGTGATAGAGAGCTAAACTAAATCCATGATTCAGCCTCCAACTGATTGGAGACAAGAGAACAGAAATAAATGTTTATTATTTGCCTTTGAGTGTTTTGTGGATGGAGCTTATGCAGCATGATTGTGGTGGTAACATACAAACAGTCTAACACAATCACAAAAGAGAAAATTTAATGTTGCTCAGGTGACTCAGGGGGACTTGAGAAAGAAAAGACTACAGAGCATCATTCTAAAGTGCGGACTATGTTTATAGGTAAGGAACTTTAAATGTAGACCTTCCCTGGTCACGATTGTGAGGTAAGCCAGAAGGCAACACTCAGGCTTGTGCACACACAGATACATTACAATAAAGAACACTCAGCATATTTACTCATCCGCCCTGAGGATGAGTATATTACAGAAGTGATCCCTCCCAGTCATTGTGAGTGTTGATGTCTCTTTAAGCAATGCCATTTTTCCCCTCTATTTTTTTCCCCTCAGGAATTAATCTTTTTGTATTATTATGATGTTAGGTTTATCTTGAGTGAAACGTGGATGTGAATTTTATCTCAGGCTTAAGACATAATTGGGAGATAGAAAATTCAAACACCCAAGGAAAACCATTGTGCTATCAGCACTTCGGGACTGGGAGGTGAAACGGGGTCCACGCACAGGGTCCTCTCTGGCACCTGCCCCTCCTACCGGCTTATCACCCTGGCCATTTGGATGAAGTTATTTGCTCAATTTAGGAAGCTATTACAAACAGGCTAAGAGGGCCTTTCCTGCCCCTGGGCTCAGCAGCACATGCACTTGACCACAGGCAAGAAGGATGCTTTTTGGGCCACACGGATGCCGCTCATTCTTGGTTCCCCACTTGTCCCATGGCTTAATAAACAGGAATATACTGGATACTGATAAATAAACAGGATACTGATAAAAAAAAAAAACCAGTCATTTGAAAACACATTTTTTGCTAGTTAAATAAATTTAGAGAACTCCAAACTCAAAAAAACCAAACACGTGTTTTTATTCCCACAGGCACCATGGACCCTTTAGAGGGGAGCCTGATCTGGTTTTCCAAACTACTGTATAGAATTTCCCCGTTTCTCTCGGTACTGTGTTTCCAGGGCCATGACAAATCTGCCAAATGTCTCTAATCCACAGCCCCCGGCCACGTGTGCTCCAGCTGGCACAACAAAAAAAATCATAAGCTTAACTTAAAATATTATGAGTTTTCTTTCTTCTCTGTGTGTTTTATTTTCTTCAGTTTTATTTTCTTCTCTGTGTGTGATTCAGTTGTGTACTTCTTGTAGATGGCAATGTCATATCACCATGTCAGAAGGTTGACACTTCTAAGAGTTTCCTAGGACTTATTTTTTTTTTTTTAGAAGTTATTTCAGTGGTTGGTCAGCAGGTAAGGGCATGTGCCAGCAAACCCGATCGCCTGCGTTCTGTTCTCAGGTTCCATATGATAAAAGGAGAGAACTGAGTCCTGTAAGCTGTCCTGTGACCTCCACACATGTGTTTTTTTTCCAGGGACATGCCCCTTCCTCTCCCTAGACCCTTCCCAAACACACACATAATAATAAATGAATAAATAAAATGTAAAAAATATTTTTAAAATAGTTATTCAATATCCCTTAATTCAGTTTGGATCTGCTTTGATTTCTAGAACATTCTTATGTTATCACCCACTTGCTCGCCACATTTTACTGAATCTCTACAACAGTTCTACTCCTAACAAATATCCATTTCCACAAATTTATTTTGTTATCTTATTATTTTATTTTATTTTATACGTATGGGTGTTTTGCTTGCATGTATGTCTGTGTGCCACATGCATTCCTGGTGCCCAGGGATGCCAGAAGAAGGCATCACATATCCAAGAACTGGAGTTATAGATTATTGTGAGCCACCAGCTGCCACATGGGTGCTGAGAATCAAACCTAGGTCTTCTGAAAGAACAGCCAGTGCTCTTAACTGCTGAGCCTGGGTTTCCACAGTAATATTAAAGAGCATATAAAATAGAAGAAAATCGTGCACTCATTAGGTTCTACCTCTCTGGACCTTGATTTCCTCATCAATGAAGTGGGGATCAGAGGTGATGTATGTGACAGGTTTAGCTCAAAAGCTGACTCTTGGGAAATGGACAGCACTGTTGTTATTTGTCCAGAATCTCTGTCTTCCAACCCCCACCTCTTAATTTAGTCCATAGTGTTTTTTTAAGAAGTGGCCTTCAGGCTAAGGACAGAAGCAAATTCAATTTCCAGTTTGTTTATTTTTAAGTAGGATTCTATGTTAGGCCCTGCGGTATCATACAGATGGGATGGTTATTCTCTAGCTCTCAAGGCTAGCTAAGGGGAACAGCTGAGAGACCCAAGTCTTGAGACAGCCGGTGTCTCAGGCTAGATGGGACAGAAGAGCCCAAGTTGGCCTTGGTGATTGGAGCACAGTCCCTCAGGCTCACCTTTTTTTGACATAAGTCCCTTTCATTATCCAGGGGCAGCAAGCAGCTCTGTCCAGAGCACTGTGCTTCCAACATCCTGCTATCCCTAACACACTGTACCAAGTCCCTGGAGGACGGCTGAGCCGCCTGGGAGAGGCACTGAATCAGTCTACATTGCAGTCATGTCAAGAAGAGGAAGTGGATGGAGAAGCCAAGGACCCAACAGGGAGGTCCTCACCTCCCTCTTCCAACCCCCAATCTTCGGTGACAAAGGACAAAATGCTGACACCACACTATTTTGTTCAAGAACGAAAGGACACATTCCAGCTAGCTCAGAACTGTTCCTCACTCTCTGTCCTTCCATATAACTAAGCTGCATTTGTTTTCCCTGAATCAAGCTTTCTTAATTCTGAGGGTCTGCCTTCCCAAATGGTAATCGCCATATTTTTAAGGCCCTGTACTTTGCTCCACCTGGCCCTGAAAGTAGAGGCCAGCCTGGTCTTCCCCTGCAGCAGGTTATTTTATTTATTATTACTATTACTATTATTATTATTACTATAGGACAGTCAGAATTAGCTTCTAATCCTTCATCTTCCTGAAGGAAATCTAAGGCACGTACAGAAGCTGAGTTCAATGTTCAATACCTGTGAGAGCTTTATCAATATCAAGAGTATGAAAAACATTTGTGCACATGCAGCTGCTGTCATTTGTCCATTCAATCAATGTTCACTGAGTGTCTACGAGGTGCCTGGTATAGAGCTGGGTCTGAGGGACACAATGGCAATAACAAAACAGACAATTGAAGTTACTATTAGTGAATGCTTCCTTAGAGCCTGGCAGTCAATCTTTAAAGCTTCACAGCAGCCCTGTAAGACAAATGCTGTTATTTCCCTCTTTTTAAGCATTCATGAAATAAATAAGGTGCCAGCAAAATTAACATAGTTATGAAGTGGCTGAGCTGGATCAGAGAGCTGCCAGGTGAGGCCGAAATTGGTGAACTTGACACCACATGGTATCAGCCCTCCAAGGTAGCATGGGCAGAATCTGCTCTCAGGTTGCCCATTGGCTAACACAAGATACAGACACATAACCCAGGAGGGATGGCAGAGCAGGCTAAGGCTGTGGCTGCTGTGGAGCTGCCAGGCTGCTCCAGGTTTGGAGAGTGGTGCCTAACCCTTCCTTCAAAGGAACTCCAGCTCAGCACTCATGAGACTTCATGTCCAGAAACCTCCCAGAATTCTGGTCATTATGTAGAAGTTCTGGAGTAAAGACTGAGAATCTACATTTCTTTCCCCCACCCTTTAAAAATTATGTATTGCATATATAGATTTTTAAACTATACTTTGAGAATTTTATTATACATAAAGTGTATTTTAATCATTGTCATTCTCCAAAATGAATTCTCTTCGCCCCTTGCAGTGGCTATCAGTAACTCCCACACTCAAGGTCAGGGTTCATGTGCCCATCTGTCTTCCATGCTGGAATGTTGAACAGCTTGACCTCATGAAGGGCTTATGTAAGAAACCACGGCTGCTGAGTTTGTGAGTGTAATGAGAAAAGATGCAGTTGGTTTTTTGAAGATTTGTTTTTATTTTTTTTTACTGATGCACATGTGTGTGTTTGTGTGTGTGTGTATATGTCATGTGCATGTGCTTTCCTGAGGGGGACAAACGAGGGTTTCAGATCCCCGGAGCTGGAATTATAGGTGATCATAAGCTTCTCAATGTGTATGTGAGGAACCAAACCTGGATTCTCTGAAAGAGCAGCAGCCCCTCTTAATCCCTGATCTGTCCCCGCAGGTCCAAGAACCTAAATTTCTAACAGTCAGTGACAGACAGCCTTAGGGAGAGCAGGGCAAATGTTCACACCATTAGCACACTATAATAATGACATTCGGCTACTTGGGAACGATGGATTGAGTGATACCATGTGTCCTTCCTGTTCTACCGGGCACAATCCTAGCAAGAACTGACTAATAGTCACAGTTGCAGAGACTTCGTGCACTGGCGTTCAGCACGCTTGGGGACTCACGGCTGGAAATACCGCTGTTATCAGCCCATTACAGTACTGAAGAAGACTGTGTGACTTGCCGAAAGGACTTGACCCTCTCCAGGGCCTTTCTGACTTGTCTTCTGGATCTCACTTTCTCTCCTATTTCCCTGAAACACCCAAAGCAGAGCTAAGGAGTTTTTGTAAGGTTACCCAGCCAGCAAGAATAGTGCTGGCATTCAACCCAGGCGGGGCTCATATTTTTTTTTTTTTTTTTGGACAGAGTCTTACGTATCTTTGGATTCTTACATGATCCTTCTACCTCAAGCTCTCAAATGCTGAGATTACAGCCATTCTCCTCCCATTCCACTGCGGCTCATCCATTTTTACCACTCTACAAAAATAGGAATATTTGTCCATTCCCCCATGTTTGTTTATAGGGTTCACAAACTATCACCATGTTAGGAGGCTCTTGTGAAGGCCACAAAACCCCTGAACCACTGAGGCTTTAGGGCACATGCTCCTGAGAAGAGTTATGTATTCTTTTGTATTCGTTCTCTCTGATTTCAAATATATTAGTGATATTTTGTTATCTTTGATCAAAATGCACCTGATTTCTTTCATTATTCCTAGAGAAAAAGAAAGGGAAAGAAAGAATTATTCTAGAAGCATTCCCTGGCTGAAGACATTGAGGAAAACTGAGTCCTCATTGAACCCATTCCGGCTTGAGACATTGGGGTAGAGCTTGGAATAAGTGAGTGAGTACTTCATGGGTGCATTGGTAACCACTCCCAGTCTTTCCCCGTGCTGGGACTAAAGGCATGAGTTTCCACTCTCTGACTCTCCTGGACTGACTGTGGGTGGATCTGTTCTCTGATATTCCAGACTGGTTTTATTAAATATACAACATATCACTAGTACTGGACCGTAGATGCTCTCCCCTCCAGCCCTACCTAGCTCACCTAGGCTTCTGTTGTTTCCACAACTCCAACCACATGGGTCTCTGCACTCTTAAAATATCATCCCCTACATACCTCCCCACTCTCTCCTTCCCCTCCCCTTCCACCCAGATCTCACCATTAAGTCTCTTGCCATCAGTTCTCCTGTCTGAGCTTTGATTGCTAATAAAAGTCATACAATTGTTGATTGGGAATAAGAAATAAAAATAAAGTACTCGAGCTGACCAGCCACTGTACTGGGCTATGTTTCAAGATTGTCATCTTGAAAGCCAGGGAAACAGGAAAAATAGCTGCCAGCACAGACTGGCTCCCACGCCAACCACCCCACCACTCCCCAAGCTAGCATCTATCATCTTCTTCCAAAGCAACAGCTCTCCTATATCAACCTGTGCTCTCAGGCAAAGGTTTCCAAACCCATCTCTGTCTAGGGAGCATCTTAGGAAGGCGTTGTGTCTCACTAACTCACATCACCAAGGGAAAGTGTGTCTGTTCATCCACTCTGAGCTATGAGACCAGGGATGGAGAAAGTCTGTAAGGGCTAATGTAAGGATAGAGAATAGCTAAGAGGTCTAGCGATGGGGAGGTATAGAGCACAGAAAGTGATTTCCAGTAGAGTCTCAGAGATATCCCAGAAATGGAAGAAACATTTACTGACGACATCCATGCAGGTAGCTACAAGCACATGAAATGATTCAGGGTCAAGGTTTTAGGCAAAATCTGCCTCCAGATATACATTTCAGTAGTAGTAGGTAGGCTTAACACTATAAGGATGGTATTGGATCTCCAGAGGACATTGCCTGTGGCTCTTGTAACATTCCATGGTCCCTTGAGTCACACCTGAAGTGAGCCTAAGAGTGATAAGAGCCATCTTTTCCCACCACTCCAACCACTCACCTATCTGGGACCTTTCAGAAAGATAAGAACTGAGTGCTTAGGTGAGGGACCAGCAGGATTGACCTTAGTGAGAGCCAGAGGGCAGGTACAGACCTAGAGGGATGTTATGGTTTGAGTATGACATACCTCTCACAGGTTTTATGAATTTGAACATTGGGTCCTAGCAAGTAGCCATGTTTTGGGAAGTCATAGAATATTTAGGAGGTGGGAATTCTCTGGAAGAAGTGGGTCAATGGTGGGGGGAGGGTGAGCCTCATAGGTTATAGTCTGGCCCCACCCAGTTCAGGCCAATCTCTGCCTGCTGATGGAGCTCCATAATAAGCGATGTATTTCCACACTCACAGAGCTAACTACTGCTGTCCCTTCTCCACCATGAATCCTGTGGCCCCTCAAACTGCGAGTCCCTGTCAGGTATTGTGTCACATAGACCAGAAAAGTAACTAAAAAAAAAGAGAAAGTTTCAATTTGCAAGGGCTACATGATTTTCTCATGTAAATGCAGCCAGCAATGGCCAAAATGCTACCCGAGACTGAGGGCCAAGTTATGTGTGCTTTCTGCAATTTCTCTCAGTGAACTATTAGATTTAAAATGGACCCCAAAGAGGATATGTGTGTGGCTCAGTTGGTAAAGTTTGCCTTACATGCACAGACATCTGGGTTCAGTCCCCGGCAATGTGTAAAACCAAGCATGGTGCTTGGGCTGTATTTCTATAACCACGGCAATTGGGAAGTAGAGGAGAAGGATCAAGACTTCAGTCTCATATTTGGCTCCATGGAGATTTGAAATCCAACCTGGACTATGTACGATCCAAGAGAGAGAGGGGAAGAGAGGAAAAAGGAGGAGGGGGAGAAAGGAGGGAAGGAAGAAGAGAGGGAGGGAGGGAGGGAGAGGGAGAGAGAGAGAGAGAGAGAGAGAGAGAGAGAGAGAGAGAGAGAGAGAGAATATCATAGATACTTTTTAGTTGGTGATTTCCACCAAATTAGAATTCTACTTGAGGGTCCATGCCAGAGTAAGATAATCACATCTTTTAAAGATCAACTGATTTTTTTTTTAAAGATTTGGAAATGGTGCCCAGTTACACCATGATCTTCAAGGATGCCTGCACAGCAACCAGGCATGGTGTCCAAGGGTTAAGTCTTTGGGGTCAGACAGATTGAAATTGGAATCCTGTTTGTGTTACTCGCCAGTTTTCTTACTATGGGCTATTTAATTTACCAACCTTTGGCTTCTTGCCTGCTCATAAAGCTAACCCAAAGCCAGTGTCTACTTGGCCACAGAAGCGTGGACTTGGGATTGGAACCAGGTGAAGCTAAGAGGATCCTGACTTTCATTTAGGCGATCCTGTTACTAGCTGGTAATGGAACCCCCATCAGAAGGATGTTGGGAATTTTGAATAAGGTGGTGTGTAAAATATTCCGAGTATATGCTCTGAGCACAGGGAATGCTCAACAATTGATACTTGATCTCTGACTGATATCACACAACTTTTGAGAGCTTGAATCATATGTGCCATAGGAAAATGGTGAGATGCATGAACTCCTCATGGTGCCGTCATCCTATAGATAAGAAAACAAAGGCCAAGACTGAGAGATGCTGTAACTACAGCCCCAGGATGAGCAAGTGCACAATACAGCTCAAAGCATTCTCCCAAGGACTATATGTCCAATCAGGTTGAATCTGGTCCTGCAGTCATGCTCACCCTATTCTCATCAGGGAAAGCAGCACCGTGCCTGGTACACAACAGGGTCCAATACTCTTTTATGGAATCTGTACAATTGAAGACAGAAAACAGAAGTCAGGATATGCTAAAGAACTTTCGAGGAAAAGAATGTCAAAAAAACCTCAGCATCAATATCTGGCCACCTTCTTCTCTGCGGGCTTCTCAGCCAGGTTTGCCAGCCATCATTATTGATTTAGGAATGTGAAGAGACTGCTAAATCATGGCTTCTTAAGGCTGTTACCATTGCAGTAAAGGAAGAAGGAATGGATTGTCCTTGGGCTGGCCGATGGCTTCAATCAGGTGATCCCGTGACTAGGAGATGGGCTTCCTGGAACCACAGCATCTTTCTGACTGACTGGTCTATCAGACCAGAGCTAGTGAATATTTGAGAGCTTGTCTTCTGCCTCCTCTTCTTAACCACAAGCATATGCATATACAACAAGAGAGAGGGAGATGGAGAGAGAGGGAGAGGGAGGAGAGAAGGAGAGAGGAAGAGGGAGACGGGGAGAGAAGGAGAGGGAGAGAGGGCTTTCCTGTATGTTTCACCTCGAGGTGATGTGGCTCTCCAAAGCATTGCTGATCTCAGGCTGGATCCTCAGTGAATGTGTGCCGGGTCAGACTGACTATGCAGACAGCTCACATCCTCCTGGCCTCACCAGCCTCCAAGTCCAGCCCATACTGCTGAAGTTAAGGAGGCACAGGCTTTGGCTAGTTTCCAGTGTAAACACTGATACCTTGCCCATACACACTGTGCCCACTCAGCTGTCTCCTTTGAACTCCTCTGGCATACCCTGTGTGGAGACTTGCTCAGTACTGCACATACGCATTGCCCAGAGGTGCAAAACAGTGGCTCCTCTTGAGGAGTTTCTCCCCTGGTATATTGGAGACAGTGTTCTGGCTTTCCTCTTCAAATAAAAGTGAACAATGAGGGATAATGCCATGGAGCTCGGATCTCTAGGACCAATGTGGATGCTGAGCTCACAGGCCAGATTTAAACATTTACTTTTCAGCAAGATGAATGTCACCTCAACATGGAGCAGAAGGCTAGGATAGAACGTGGTGTGCCTTTACCTCCAGGAAATTCTGCTGAGGCCTAGTATGTCAAAGTGGCTTATGGGCTAGATCAGTAAAAAGGCATTTGATGAATAATGTCATTTGTATAATTTTTAACATGAGGAGTTTGTGAGTGAGGAGAAGCCAGTATCAGCCATTGCCATGGGAAAATCAAGTTTCTGGTTGTTTTTATTTTTTAACTCAGTTTCATTTGTTAATTGAGTTAGTAGATCCAGGCCTATTGACCGTGGAAAAGGTCCCCTTGAGGAAAAAGAATGTGATGCTTTCATGTATAAAAATGGGAAATAAGCCTGTGGTCCTTTCCAAAGGACTTTTGGCTAAATGTCATGGTAACCGTGCATTGAGAAAAGGATCAGTTCCCAGACCTTTAGGTGACTAGGATTAAAATAACAGCTATATGATTGTAAAGGTGAAGTAGGGGCTAGTGAAGTCAGGTGGTCAGTAGAGGTCTTTTCTAAGTCTCTCTCATAGATGAGCCAATGAGTCTTGAGTTCTTGACCTACTCTGTAATTATTTCCCCAGTCCCTATGTGTATAACTAGAATAAATCTGTCTAGCAGGTGAGTTCTTTTTCATGTGGGACCTCTAACATAAACTACCAAGGGGAGATGATGTAGTGGATGCCTTCTAGAATCATTATTCCAGACAACCAGTTACACAAGCAATTCAGTTGCTATTCTACGTCCTTGAAGGAAATTCAGAGGATCAGGGTTTTATTAAACCAATATGAGTGACAAATCTTCACAGTATCCAAGAGCATTATCCCACAGCAGATCAGCATGGCCACAAGACTTAAAGACTTAAATTCCCTCTTCTTCATTAAGTGGCTTCTGGCAGATGAGCCTGGACTACCATTCACTTAATTGGTGATAGTCCCAGTCACAGTATCCATGTGGCTTCTTTATTGTTTAGGCCAACATATTACTAACATTTTTATATGATTGTGCTTTTTTGTCAAATAAATTGTTCTGGATATTTATCAGTGAAGGTGAGCTTGCCTTGACCTTGGAAGGGTAGCAGTACACCTGTGCATGTGCTGGTACTAAACTGATTTCCTGATGCTCTACTTACAGAGGATATTATATTTTCTTGACCCTAGTTAGCTTGACCAGGCAGTGTAAGAATGTTTTGCTCCATACTTTTCTATGATCTTCTCATTACCTGGATTGAGACTCTGTAGTGACTCTGAAGTGTGGGCTCCCATGGGAATGTGCTCAGCATATAGGCAGCTCAGAAGTGTGGCAGAGTATCTGCTTTTGACCATTGAATATTAAGAAGATAATGTACATCTGTGAAAAAATGGAATAGAATGCATTTCATGTAGCTTGCCAATGATCTGGGGGGATTTAGCAACTAGTCATCCCTGACAGTAATTAATTTAATAATACATCCTCACCTGAACTCCCTCCTGGGCTTCTGTGTTTCCTCTCTTCCTCCTGTCTCCTTCTGGGCATCACATTCCTCAATACAGTCCTCATATACACAGGCTGTGTCTTGAGCTTTGCTTCCTGGAAAACCCAAAGTGAGACCCTGATCTTCCCTGAACAATGGAGAAAGAGAAAATCTTCTGTTCCCAACCCCAGTTCTTCTATTTTATCACAGAAACAGGAGGATTAACAATTGGGAGATAAGGCAGATTTGATGAGATCACTTGATGGGCAAAAGAACTCAGAGGCAGGTACCACCACCCTTTAGAAGACAGGACTGTTAACTTTGGAGCTTTGTGAAAGAAACATGTATTTGGGAAGCTGGTAGCAGCTTTATCTGAGCCACAAGTGATTGTTCCCATAATAAAATGTTTAGGAATTGAGAGTTACTTCATCCCTTGAAGTTTTTCTCTCCTAGCGCTAAATATCATGTTAAGTGTTTTCCACCCATAAATAATCATTGACACTTTTTAAATGCTCAACAGCTCTACGAAGCAGACACTATTAGCTAAAATGCCTGACAATGACAGGCAAACAACTCAATGAATGAAGAATGCCCCATCGCCCTGGAGCTCATGTATCCAGAGCACCAGGGCGGCAGCCATAGAGGAACAGGGACCTGGTATTGCTTTCTTTTCTCATTTTTGTTTCCAGAAAGAGCTGGACATTCAGATCTTAATATCTTAATATCAAATAATATGCTTCTCAAAGGTTGAAAGGCAATTAAAAATATTGAGAACATCAAGAAAACAGTGTCCATGAGCCCACTGTAACGTCTCAAAATTTTACACCCTTCTTTTACACCCTCAGCATTTAATTGGTTTTTATCAACTTCCACACTGTCCATTCACAAGTACTGATGGACAGCACAGTTGGGATAATTATGGCTGACAAAAATTAATTGACTATTTCAAAATAGCTAACAGAAAGGATTTTTTAATGTTTCTAATACAAAGAAGCAACACCAGGCTCCTGCCTTAGTTAGGGTTTCTATTGCTGTGATGCAACATCAAAAACAAAAGTAATATAGGGAGAAAAAGCATCATCTCCTTACATTTTCACATCACTCCACCCTTTAGAGAAGTCAGAGCAAGAATTCAAAGCAGGAACCCGGAGGCAGGAACTGAAGCAGAGGCCATGAAGTCATGGTGCTTACTGACGGCTCCTCCTGGCTTGCTCACCCTGCTTTCAAGACACCCTCCTCAGAGATAGCACCACCCACAATGGCCTGATCCCTCCACAGGCCAAACTGCCTAAAGCATTTCCATGTTGTTTTCTCTTTCCGAATGGCTCTAGTTTGTGTCAAGCTGACATAAAACTAGCCAGCACAATGCCTGAGATGATAGATAGATCATTTGCTCTGCGATGATAGATAGATCATTTGCCCTGATTTTATTATTCCACATCATATACATTATTGAAACACCCTACTGTGACTACAAATTTGTACAATGACTATGTAAACATTAAAATATATTAATTTATACTAATTTAAAGAAGTACTGATGGGATATGGGCTCCGTTAGCAAAGTGCCTACCTCTTACACAAGAATTCTAGGTTTTAGCCCCTCTACCAAATACATCAGGTACAAATATGTGTGGGTCAGAGGTCAACACTGCAGTCTCTCTGCTTCCACCTGTGTGTGGGTGTCAGACACTGAATTCTGATCATCAGGCTTGTCAGGAGAGTTATCTCACTACCCCAAACACTTAAAACTTTAAAAAGAAAGATTATCACAAAACAATGTCAAAACAGTCACACTGTGAAGATGTTGAGTCTATGGAGCACAGAAGAGAGGCGCCTCAGCTGAGAAGGCTCCGGAGAGTGGGTACCAGAAACTGATTTGAGGATGACCACGGCTGCCCTTTAGCAGGCACCACAGATGGGGAGTGTCTTCCTCAACCCACCCATCTGTCTTCCTGCTTCTTCTGATCCCCATCATGGGACCCTGGAGTTATCAAAGCACGCTTCACCTTGGCACTTTGGGTTTTAGTCTTTTTCTGCCCTACTCCGAGACTCAACTGCTTATGACAGAAACACCTTGTCACTTTCATGATTAAATGTCCCTTAGGCATTTGTCTCTAGAGGTTTCCTGGTAGACAGCTTATCAACAAAACCTTTTTTGAGATACCAAGCTCATAGTAAGCCTGTTTAATTGTTTCTACTTAGATATCACATATACACTTGATATGCTAGTGTGTTGTGTGCTGGCTCACTGTGGAGGCTTTGCAAACTTATACAACTTTAAGAGAGAAAGGACAAAGTTGAAAATTACAAGACATATTTTATACATGTAATTTTTCAGCCATTAACTCAAAGGAGAGAGCTATGCAATCACTGGGTGGAAACGCTTCATTATTTTTGAAAAATCTTAAGCTAGCACTTTTGGGTATAATCATTTGAAGGTCAGGTTGAAAGTATTTGTTTTGTCCATGGTTTTTGAGAATTGACAGGCTATAAAGAAATACCAGAGACCTAGAGATTGAAAAGAGATGTGTGTGCTTTCGGTATAGTGAACTCAATTTTCATGCCCATCTCCTTGTTGTATGGAGGATGTTGTAGGCATTTGCCAAATGGATGTTCATTTTCATTTGCACTTATCCATTCATCATCTCTGCAAACAAATTAGATGTAGGGTTTTTATATTTTGAACAGATTGTTTAGGAGCCTCTGTAATTCTTCTTTTTTTAAATTGTGTGTGTGTGTGTCTGTGTGTGCGTGCAAGTGCACAAGCAAGAGGGTCAAAGTTGTGTGTCTTCAGTCACTCTCACTTTTTTGAGACGTGGATGACACAGAGCCTGGAGCTGGCCAATTGGCTGGACTGACTGGCTGGTTCCAGGGAGGTCATCCTGTCTTTGTAGTAAGGATACTGAAGATTTGAACCGAGGACCTCAAGCTTAAACACACAGAGCCGTCTTCCTGGCCTCAGAATTCTTTGATTAGAAAATTTTTAAAACTTTAGAAATATTCTTTTTTCAAATCTTCATACAATATGCAAATGACAGCATTTGTAACACGTTGACAGCATTTTAGTCAATAAACTCACAGAACAATGGAAACATTTCAAATGTCCATTTTTAATCTTCTTTCTTTTATATAAACATCATTCCTGCTCATCTTTCTTTTGTTACCTTTACCTTGAAAGGGAAGATTACAGATATTTATTTAAAAACCAAATATCTAATGGCAACAGGTATCTGTCATCACTGGGAAGGTCACCAAATTTGGAAAATATAGATGGTTTTAGAAAAGAAAATTATATCTCTCATTGCTAAGTCCAACAAGTGTGCCAGAGACCCCCCCCTGGGTAGCACAAAATCACTGCTCAGTCATTTGCACAAAGCACCCATAGATACCTCCACTTAAAATACTCTTCTCTGTCACCAGGCAGACTGTGACAAGGTGTCACAGACTGAGAGAGAAGAAGGGGACTTTGGAATATCCTACAGGGTGGGGGAGCACCCAGTCTTGCTGCAGCAAACCTCATGCACCCCAGGAGATGTCTATCTGCTTAGTGAGTGGATCACTGAGGGTAACAGTGTCACCCCACTACATGCTGGTAAAGCTTAATTTCTTTGTTGTTTTCAAAACAAAAATTAAATGAAGGTTCTCTTAGTTTTCTTCCCACATCAGGTGCTCTGGGGGCCACTGACTTATCAGGATGGAGTCATCACATCATCCTCCTTCTCACTCAGTGTTCCATCTATGAAAACAAGCATTTCTTGAACATTGTATGTGCCAGTTCTGGTCCATTTCCTTCACAGGATGTAGTTCACCCACTCTCAGTGAGCATCCAATAGGGAGAATGTCATCTTCATCTCCCCTGCCCAGCTGAGAACAACAGGAAAAGGGATTGAAACACTTAACCCAAGTTTTAACTGTTAGTAAGTGGTGGAGGCAGGATGTGAACCTAGGGAGCCCAAGCTCAGAGTATACCCTGAAGCACTCTGCTGTGGCCACTCTCCTTATTAGGGCTGTGCAGAAGCCACACATGTGCCAGCCCTTTGAGTCTTGGATGCTACAGTTCAAATCTGAAATGTCCCTCCACAGATTTATGCTCTGAGCCCTCAGTCACCAAAGTGTGCCATTTTAAAGGCAGTATAGCCCTTTAGGATGTGTAGCCTGGGTGGCAGAAGCAGGTCACTAGGGGTAGGATTTGAAGGTTACATCCACTCTTGGGCTGGGTCAGTTTTCTCTTGTTTTCTAATATATCAGTGTGAAGAACTGAAGCCCTGCACACACTCCCATCCCATTAACTGAGCCGCTATGCTCTCCCACCATGATGGACTGCAACCCCTCCAAAACCCTGAGCCAAAATAAACCTTTTCTCCCTCAGCTTGTTTCCAGGAGGTGTTTTGATAATAGCCACACAGTAGCCACTAATGCATGAGGATCTGGTGATATCTATTTTGCCTGGACTAATCCCTCAAGGTTTATTGCTACTGGCAAAGACCCCAGCAGCCTTCTGTCATCCTGTTAAAACATGAGTTGACACCCTTTACCCCCTTACTGGGCCGCAGGGCCCATAACATGGCTGTTCCCCTGCACACTGTTCCAGGTATACTTGAGTCAAGCTAGATCAATTATACCCTTTCTTGGGATTTGTAGTCGAATTAAGTGACATGGACGCTGGATGGGGTGGGTCTGCTAATAGGAAGGAAGATATCCTTGCAAGGCAATCAATAAATTGCAGCCTTCTAGAGAATTCCTGAAAATCCCAGAGCCGACCCAGGCCCTGAGATAGGCACACAGATTCAGCGTGGAACACAATCCATTCAGACCACAGCTGATGTAATAGCTGTGGGGGAGCAGCCAAGTTCCTGGGCACACAGATGAGAGATGATATGATTGTATACATAAGTAACCCACAAAATTCTACCAGGGAACTTCTACAGCTGATAAACACCTTCAGCAATGTAGCAGGATACAAGATTAACTAAAAGAAATCAGTAGCCCTCTTATACACTAAAGATAAAAAGAAATAAGGGAAACATCACCTTTTATAATAGCTGCAAATAGCATTGAATACCTCAGTGTAACTATAACCAAAGAAGTATCAGATCTGTTTGACAAAACTTTTAAATCTCTGAAGAAAGAAATTGAAAAGGATTTCAGAAAATGAAAGATCTCCCACGTTCCTGGATAGGTAGGATCAACATAGTGAAAATGCCAATCTTACCAAAAGCAATCTACAGATTCAATGGAATTCCCATCAAAATCCCAACACAATTTTTACAGACCTTGAAAGAACAATACTCAGTTTCATTTGGAATAACAGGAAAGCCAGGATTGCCAAAACAATTTTTGCTCAACAAAAGAACCTCAGGAGGCATCACCATCCCTGACTTCAAATTATACTATAGAGCTACAGTAATAAAAACAGCCAGGTACTGGCATAAAAACAGACTTGTGGATCAGTGGAATTGAACTAATTGAAGACCCCTGACATTCACCCGCACACCTATGAACACATGATTTTTGACAAAGAGGCCAAAAATATTCAATGGAAGAAAGATAGTATCTTTAACAAATGGTGTTGGCATAACTAGATGGTAGTATGTAGAAAAATGCAAATAGATCCAAACCTATCAACTTGCACAAAACTCAAATCCAAGTGAATCAAAGACCTCAACATAAACCCAGCTACACTGAACTTGATAGAAAAGAAAGTATGAAATACCCTCCAACGCATTGGCACAGGTGGCCACTTTCTAAATATAACACCAGTAGCACAGACACTAAGAACAACAATCAATAAGTGGGACCTCCTGAAACCGAGAAGCTTCTATAAGGCCAAGGACACAGTCAATAAGGCAAAACGACTGCCTACAGAATGTGAAAAGATTTTTACCAACCCTACAAGTGACAGAGGATTGATCTCTAAAATATATAGAGAACTCAAGAAACTAGAGCCCCAAACCCTTAATAACCCAGTTAAAAAATGGGGTTCAGAAATAAAAAGGGAATTCTCAGCAGAAGAATTACAAATGGCTAAAAGGCACTTGAAAAAAATGCTCAACATCTTTAGACATCAGAGAAATGCAAATCAAAACAACTTTGAGATACCACCTTACACATGTCAGAATGGCTAAGATTAAAACACAGATGACAGCCTATGCTGGAGAGGATGCAGAGCAAGGGGAAGACGCCTCCATCATTCGTGAGAGTGTAAGCTTGTTCAGCCACTCTGGAATGCAGAAAACTGGGAATCAGTCTCCCCAAGGATCCAGCAATACCACTTTTAGGCATATACTCTAAAGACACATTCATATCCTAAAAACATTAGCACAACTATGTTCATAGCAGCATTATTCGTAATAGCAAGAAACTGGAAACAACCTAGATGCCCCTAAACTAAAGAATGGATTAACAAACTGTGGTACATCTACATAATGGAGTACTACTCAGCAGTAAGAAAAAATGACATCCTAAAATTTGCAGGCAAATGGATGGATTTGGAGAATATCCTCCTGAGTGAGGTATTACAAACCCAGAAAGATAAGCAGGGGATGTACTCACTCATTAGTGGACTTAAAAAAAAAAAGATGTCATTGTATAGAAGAGCTAAATGACACAGTGCCTCACTTCTGCATTGATAGCCTCTAGCAGGGCGGTGGGTGAGGAAGGACTTGTTTTCTTTAAGGGTCTGGCCACAGGAAGTTTAATTATGCTCCAGTAAGTAAATAAGCAGTATGAATAGGCTTTTTTGTAAATGGGGAAATCATAAGAGTGGGTATGAATCTCAGAGGACTGATAACTGAGTTTGATGGGGTACATGATGTAAAAATCACCAAATAATAAATATATATTTTTAAAAAGATCAAAAAGAAAATAATGAAAATCCCAGAGCCATTCTTCTGTGTGAGCCTGGCGATGAAGATCTATTTGGACTCACTAAAGAAATCTCAGTGTCTTTCCCTGAATCTATCTGCATTTATTTAAATGAATAGGTGAAACTTAGCTAGGCTACAGAGCCCTTGGTCTGTTTCTCTACCTTCTCCAAGTCCACAGATCACCAGGGACAGGGGTTCAGTTTGTTTGCAGGCTCTTAGGACCTTGTACATCCTCACTGCCTCCTAATCTCTGGAGTTCCAGTGCCCAGTACTACTTGTGCCTCACACAGTCAGCATCAGCAAACCCTTGCTGTACTCACACCTGGATAAGTCCGTGTATTGGGGTGTGGCCCTGGATTGTAGTTCATTCTCTGCTGATGTTCACAGCGACAGCCAGGAGAATACTGTCCCTGCAAAGAAAATTCAGGTTGGAATCATTAAACATGTTAAAAAATGACCTTTACCTGCTGAAAGTATAATCCATTAATAATATGCTTTGTACTGGACAGATAATGGGGGCCTCCCACTGGGGAATTAAAGAACTATGAGAATTTGGGGGCACCAGTCTTTCTCCAAAAGTGCTTTATCCCCTGGAAGTTCAGACAGTGGAGCACACACAGACCTCTCTGGCTGCAGGAGGAACCTGTGCAGGGAGGAACCTGTGCAGGGAGGGATCTGAATCAGGGGAGAAGGATTCAGGCAGGTCTACTTATGCATCCTCTCAAAAGATAGGCCTGCAGAAGGCTCTGGCCTGTCCTCTTTACTCCAGTTGACGAAGGGAATCTTATGGTCTCTAACCACGGACAGTATAGCCACTTATTCTCAGAAGCAGAGACTGGGCTGAGCTGGCATTCAAGTTGGGTTTTGTGACTCTGTAGGATGTATCTGCTCCACCCATGAGCCTCCAAGACTGCCAAGTCCCTAACTCTCCCTCCCAGGACAGAAACAGGGTCTGTCACTTCTGATTCATAGAGTCACAGAGTCTCCAGGTTGAGAAGACGTTAAAGGTCACCTTTGCTCCTGGCAGGAGATTTACTGCCCCTGAGACTGGCCACTCCATCTACTAGAGCTCTGACAAGTAGCTTTGGCTGGGTTCTTTGCACAGAACCCAGCCAGACCTCTGCTCCTTGCTGAGGCCACCACCTTAGTCAGGGAAAATCTTGGGGTTGTCCCAAGTAAATACAATAAGAGAAAAAGGTATCCTCGTAAAATACAAAAACAATAAAACCAAAAGGTTTTGCTGGTCTTCATTTTTAAAAATGTAATTACACAGTGTATATGATGGGAGTGTCTACATATGAGTGCAGGTGCCTGCAGAGACCAGAAGAGGGCACCAGAGCCTCCTGGAGGTAGAGTTGCAGGTAACTGTGAGATGCCTGATGTGGGTGCTAGGAATCAAGCCGGGATCCTCTGTAAGAGCAGTGTGTGCTCTTATGGCTGAGTCACATCTCCAGTCGCCAGCAGCTGTCAATAGTATCAGCGGTTAATGATCAAATTCTAAATAGTGGTTAAAAGTTACTGTTGAGTTTTAATAATAATGAATATAGAATGTTCTTTCCTCAAGCACATTTTTATTACTTACTCCTAGTGACACTATGTTCCACCTGGGCTCTAATTTGGAGAAGTTTCACGACTGTCCCCCAACACTTGCAAACTCAGCTCTATATGCTCATTTCCAGAAAATTCTTATGGCTTGGATCCATTCCAGCTTCTGCAAGCACAGTTCATGTGTCTAATTCCTATGACCCTACAGATCCCAATGCAATGGTAAATTCAAATTAAGCACTGCAATGGTGAAGACAAAAAAAAAATCAGAAAATGAGTTGCTGCGATTCTGTGTGAACACGGGAGGCTTTGTTTATTTGTTTGTTCCTTATTTTGGAACGTATACTAGCAAGAACTGCTGAGTTCTATGGTTTTTGTTTGGAAGGTACAACTGGTAGATCCTTTGAACTGTATATGGGGACTAGCTTTAAAACTGAAATAGGCAGGCTGGAGAGATGGCTCAGTAGTTAAGAGCACTGGCTGTTCTTCTAGAGGACCCTGGTTCAATTCTCAGCACCTTCCATAGGTAGTGCATGTACATAGTATACAGACATACATTCAAGCAAACATTCATGTGCATGGAATAAAAAAAATAAAATTTCAAAAGAAACCTGAGCTAATTTTCTTTCAAACTTCTAATATTTTAATTGAGAGATTATTGAGGCAAATGAAGCAATACTATTAACATATCACAGGTGAGATTTTTCCCCTTTTCAGAAACTATATGAACAAAGAAGGAAAATGTTAACTCATTAATGTTTTCACTAATTCTTTAATATCTCTTGTAAGTTTTACTGGTATAATTATTGCGTTTTTGAGATAGGGTATCTACTCCAGGCTGGCTTCAAACGCCCTTCAGAGCTGAAGATGACCTTGAACCCTTGGTTCTTCAACCTCAGGGCCTCAAGGACTCAGATTATAGGCAAGTATCATTATACCTGGTTCATACAGCGCTGGGGATCAAGCCCTGGGTACTGTGCATGCTAGACAAGTACTCTACTTACTGAGCCACCCCCACATACACACACAGCAGGAAGTAAATTTAGTAAAGAAATTTTTCACTGTCTGCTTTTCCTCTGTGGGTCATTATTAGCCTATTCTTTAAATCTGCTAATTACAGAAAGCAATCTTGTATGGCTAGAAAAAAAAAGGTCATTAGATAGTCATCCTTCCCAATGCCAGGATCAGGCAGGTGCCTCCCAGCTTTGGGTCCCTTCTCTCAGTACAGCCCAAGTGTGTGCACCTTCCCATCAGGTTCCCCGAAACCCTGGGCTTTCCCTTAATCATCTGGTTCTCCAAAATGCCCTCATGAAAAGAATAGCTTTGAGTCTTCCTGCGGGCCTCACCACATACTTATTAATTATCAAACATTAACCAAGTAGGAGGTAATTCCTGTCTCTCATAGGACCCTATGCAGCAGATTTTCATATAATGGCTGAGAATACTGAGGCCCCAATCTGTCAGCAGAATGAAATAGAAAGGAAGGAACATGACACAGTAGACTCAGTTCTTAACTGTGCACGGTCCTGTGCCATTCCCCCCCCCTCCACCACTGTTATCCCTGTCATGTATGGTTCCGTTTGTCTGTGCTTCTCTCTTGGTGGCCTCAAAATGGAGAAACACACACACCCTACCTACGAGACACAAACATTCAATATGGACAGTGTTGCTTTCTTCATTCCAGAGTTCTGTTTGTGTGGATGCTGCCCTGAACCTCACTGGAGTATGAGAAGCTGCAGCAGACAGAATAGATTCTCGGAGAATATCAACAAAAGCCACAGTGGTCCAGGATGGGTATCTAGGATCCATGAGATCAGGAAGTGGGGGAAGGAGTAAACCCTGAGATGTGGCAGAGCTTCCTCTGTGCTAGTTCAGTGAAGGCACAAACATTCCCAAGCCCCAAAGAGAGAGAGAGAGTTGGGCATCAGCCTCCACCTGTAGCCATCTCGATGTCTAAAGCACTCTGATCGGGAGTAGAACCCAGGCCAAGTAGAGGTGACAAGCAAACAGAATACAGATTGTGCCATAGACGTAAACCTGGGTGAATGAAAGGAGGCCTGTGCAGAGGTGGACAGTCTTCAAAGAACATACATAACCTGCTGGACTAGCGACATTTGATCATCTAACAAGGGCTCAGAGGACTAAGCTGAGGGTTCACAGGTGCCCTTCCAGCCCCTCTTTGTGTGTCTTCTTTAAAGAGGCTCAAGAAAATATATGCATATGCTGCCACTGGCCCCCTGGGTCTGTAACTCCCTTAAAATTTTGCTATCATATGAAAATAGCTGATCCACCCTCCAAAATCCATTTGTTAGACAGAGCTTACCAACCATCTTCTGCTTCCATTTTCCTTGCTGTGAGATGGGTACAGCAGGCCTGCCAGTCCCAGTCTGAGCAGCTTGGGGAACCCGAATCTGAAAGAGCTTGTTCTTTCATTCTAACTATGGTATGACCACCCACCCTACCTCTGCTCTTTGCCCCAGAAGTTGCCCCATATACCCAGGAACTTTGGGTATCAATGTGCATGGTCATCTCGTGCAACCCCACCCTAGATCCAGGTTGTTGAGATGTTTAGAGTCCCAAGTAAGTGGCGTCCTGTCTTCCTGGGACATTGAGGCTTGCCTGGATCTCCAGCTTCAGTAATAAAATGTGGGTGTCTGATATGTTTCTGTAGAGTAAAACTCCATCTCACTTCTGGGAGTGGAGAGTCAGATATCCTCCAATGAAAGTACTAGCAAAACTAGGAATAAGGTGGTGTCCCCCAACACCTAGTGTGAGAAGTTGGAAATGGGTTCTGAACCTGAGAGAAAGCTAGAAGTGTGTTGAGTCCTACCCTGCTCCAGTGCGGTGATGATGATGCAGGGGTCCTAGGCCATTCTGTATTGCTGAAATGGAATGTCTGAGATGAGGTAATCTATAAAGAACAGCAACTCATTTCTTGAAGCTTCAAAGTCTTAGATCAAGAGTGATCAAGCCATGACAGAAAGCAGATGGGCAAGAGAAAACAGATATTAAAGAGAAAAGGAGGAAAAATGTATTTCATAGAAACTCACCCCTGTGGCAACTAACTCACTCCCAAGATAATGGCATTAGTCCATCCATAGGTGCACTGCCCCCGTGGTCTAGTTGCTTTGCAAGTTTTCATGTCTCAGAAGCATCCCATTAGGGCTCTGTTTCCCATGCATGACACTGGAGGACACATCCAAACCATACTGGTGGAGTAGTTCATGATCAAGTAGTAATTTGACAACCAACCCCTGCCTCCAAACTGGGCCCAGACCCTTGAGACTAGACAGGACTTAGATTCTTGGAGATGGGCTTCTGCCATCCAGGTTCAGGCAGGGTCCAGAAGGACTGACAGGGAAATAGACAATCTTGGCATCTCTTGGATGATCAAAGAGGGAAAGAGTTCCCAGGACCCGGATCTCTTCCCAAACACCATTAGGTTCAAGAAACTACAAGTTACCCCTGGAGTGAGAGCATAGCATTGCTACATAGTCCAAGTTCAGGTGCTTTAAGCCTGACACCGTGTCTTTCTGCCATCCTTCTGGTTTTCTTAAGTGTGAGGAAATGAGGACACAGTGACAAACACTGATTATCCAGAGTCACCTCGGGGGCACGGGAGGGGGCATTCTCCTCTGCCTCTCTTCCTCCCACCCTCTCTCTCTCACCCTCTCGCTCTCTCTTTCTCTGAAGATGCTCTGCTCTTTGTCCTAACCTATGGAATGGTGGGTTAATTGGCTTATAGAGCTGCTGAATATGGAACAGAGCCCTAATGGAGATTTAATCAAAGGAGACAGTTATGTCGAGTGAGGTGTAAAAGCCATTGAAGATGAATGGAGATGGATACAGTTTTCTCCCTAGAGTTATTCAGAGTCATTTTAATAAAGTGCAAGTTTAACTACGGGATGGATTGTGTGACCAAGTGTCATTTGGCCGTAGGGCACAGGAGGCCAAAAGAAGGAGATTTGGAATGGCCCTCAGGAAAGGTAAGAGCCTCTAGTTACCCCACACAACCAACCCTACCAGGGCCAAGGCTCAGTGATCTTGGCCAAGCCTATCTTCCACCCAATGGCTCATTTATGTGACTCATGTCAAACACTGATTCCTGTGACCACTGTGGCTAGCGGCCAGTGGTCTCAGGGGTTAGAGAAGAAGATCCTCATTCATGGCTGTGATGAGAGAACTGGGAATGTCCCCTTGAGTCTCAGCCATCTTCCCTTGTCACTTTTCAGGGCCAGGTTTGGGGGGGTCAAACCTGAAGTCCTTCTCTCTGTTTTTCTCTACCGGCTTGCATACCACACAATATCATGATTGTCTTTCTGGTAGATGTTATGGTTTGAGTGTGGGCTGCCCTGCTACAGGCTCATGCGTTTGGACACTTGGTCTCCAGCTGGAGGTAGCTGCTATTGGGGAGGGGTGTTGCAACCCTGTTGGAGGAAGTACATTACTGGAGTAAGGCTTTGGAGTTTTCTAGCCTGATCCTACTCTGTTCAATATCTCTCTCACATGAAATATGAATACTCTGCTCCCTGACTGTTAAGTTAAGCTAGACTTCACTCCTGCTGCATGCCTCTCCAGCCAAGACAGACAATATCCTATCTGGAACTGAAAGTCAAAATAAATTCTCTCTTCCCTAACTTGTTTTCCATCAGGATACTCTCTCACAGCAACAGAAAAGTAACTAGCACAGTAGATGTCTGTCATCATGCTAGACTAAGACCTCCCTGAAGCCTGAAGCATGTGTACACACTCTCCAGTGCATGCATTAACACACACACCGCAGGTGGGAAGATCTTACTCGTAAAATCATCCTAGACCAGCAACTGTGGAATTTCTTCCCTTGCTCAGCACCAGTGTGCAGACATCTCTTCCCAGGCCTGTATGTTTCTTGACAGCAAGCTCCTCACCAGCTGTGTTGTCACCCTCTGTACGCCGTAACACATGCTATTTGAGCACACTCCTGTCTCTTTCCTCCACCAGAAGCTTCCATGAAAGGCCTATTCTACAGCATGTATGTTTTGGAAAATATGTCTCCAATTAACTCCCTCATACATTCCTAGAAGAAAAATTGTGGAGGTCAAGTCTTCATACAATATTCTTAAACTGCACTCCCAAAACCTAAAGCTGTGTGCTTACTCGAACACCCACAGATCTGTCTGGGGTATCTACTGCACTACAGCCTTCCTAGTCATTGTCAATCAAGTTCATCCTTGCCAAAATGATAAGTAAAGCTTGGCCTCTCATTTGTATTAAAGTTGACAGTTTAATAGTCCAAGGAAGTCTCCATCTAAGGAGATGATGTAACTACATATCCTCCAGGGAATGTGAGACCTCCAAGAGCCCAGGATAGAGAGGTAAGAGTTCCCTAAGACTTCTACTGGAAAAATGCCACAGGTCAAGGGCTGGATCCCTACAGGAAAAACATTAGTAGCCCAGACCACTAGGTCCAGGAGGTACAGTCACATAAGGTCTGGTACATGTAATCCCCTTAGGGAGATTCTGGATGGTCACATTTCCTGCTATCTGATGATTATCTTAAGTCATGATGTGAGAAGGATATCTACATAATTCTGAGGGTTACCAGGGACACTACATAGGCCATGGAAGTGGTGTAAGCTATGTAGAAAACACAGGCTTGTAAGACAGAGACATGGGGCCCTGCATATACTATCTGGCTTATAGACTATACCTCCCAGAACAAGTTTAGAACTCAGAAGCTAGACAGAGGGTGAGGACTGGGCATGAGGCTGAAGTCTGATGCCTCTTTGGGTACCAGTAGTTTCATGTTTCTGTGCACTGGCAACTGTGGGTGTAAAGGCAACTGAGGAAATGTGGACTCTACAGACAGGAGACAGGGACTCCTGACAGCCTCCCAAGTTCAGCCCTTTCTATTTAAAGGACTAGGAAGTTCTGGGTCTCCTGAGCAAGAACTTACTTTCTTTAAGAAAACATACAAATGGCTTTTTAGCCAAAGTCCCTTTCTGGTGTGGGGATGGGAGTGAGTGGGCTCATTTGTGAGAAATAGCTTCAGAGGATGCTTTTCCTGTATCAGCTGACATCAAGTTTTGGTCCTGTGCTTCAGATGGTCAATAACCCAAGAAAATGTGGTGACTTCCAAAGATGATGCTTGACTTGAAGTGGAATAGTAATTGGTCCCTAAGGAGTCAAAGCCAAGCCAATCTGGCCTTTAAGGCATCATGCAGTTGGCGATTAACTCCAAAACCACACCTATGAATCAAATAAAATGAAACCTAAGTGGTCTTTGTATTTAAGAGGTGGATGTGTTTAAGGAGTTAGAAAAACAGGCCAGGGGGGAAACACAGAAGGATACGGAATAACAACAGCTAGTGGATATCAAGAGGTTAAGAACTCGGCCATCTCCAAGTCTAGACTGTCCAGGGGACCTCATTAAATGTCCTGTCCTATGGGATTGGGGTATATCGTTCTGTTTTTGTTTGTTTTGTTTTATAATTTTTGTAAAATGACTGAGGCTAGGTAACTTTAAAAAGAAAAGGTATTTAGCTCACAGTACTAGAATTTTAAGGGCTTGCATCTATGGTGGCCTTCTGATGACCAGGATCCTGAGGTAGCACAAGAACCATATGCTAAAGGGTGTGTGGGGGGGGCAAGGGCAGAGGCAGAGAGAGAGGAGATTCCAGCCTCCTCCTTTTATTTTGATGACACTAATGTTCATCTTGGGTCTGCCTGCTGGCCTTATCTAAACCTGGTCACCTTTCCAAGTTCCTAGATCTAAGTACCATTTTCTACTCTTTTGATACAATGACATTCAATTTCAACACAAGCCTTGGGTCATTTATCCCATTCAAATCCAAATTCAAACTACAGTCATGAGCTAGAGATGTTGTGAAGGCCCAGATCAGGCAGGCACACTGCCATCTCCTTCAGACAGGCTGAATTGCCTCAGCCTAATGGGAGGTAGTAGTGGGCATCACCTTTGGTTACAGCTGCCCTCTTTCTACAGATACTCGTGCCAGCAAAAGCCTACTGGGATGACAGAGTCCTCCCCACCTGTAGTGTGAAAGGGCATGAAGGATGCTTCCCAGAAAAAAAATGCCCCTCCCTCACTGTTGTTTGCAGAAGTGAACCAAGGCAATGTAGAGTCAAATACCAGAATCCCCAAAGGGTAGCTGACCTGACTGTAGAGCAAGGCCCAAGACTGTGGACTGAAAGAAAGAGTGACCTTCTACCCCAGAACACACCCCATCCTCCTACCTAGGGACATGACCCACTCGAGCTACCCAGGGCATCATACGTTACTCTTGTCCCAGCAGCCCCTTTGTAATATGTCTGAATAACTATTCAATTCTGATAACTCCAATGGGTTTATTTATTTATTTAAATTTTAAAAACTTTTCTTCGAGACAGGTTCTCACTAAGTAGTCTGGGCTAGACTTGAACTTGTGGCACTCCCTCACCCCAGCCTCCTGAGTGCTGTGGTTGTACATGTGCATTGGCACACCCTGGCCTGGCTTTTCTTTCAGGCTAATAATTTAGGCTTAAGGACCATAGTTCCACAGCCCTACGGCTTTTCACCATCCAGGCTCACCACTCACTGTATAGGGAGGAGAAGGAGCTGTATAGATGAGGAAGAGCCTGAGTCTCCAGCTCAACGTCTTGGGTTGGAGTTCTGACTCTGATATCATGACACAACACTGTGAGGCCATGAATAAGCTAAGAGACCTCCTTCTCTGAGAGCAGCTCCATCATCCTCAAGATGCAGAGCCTACTCACCCTGCTAATAGGAGCAAGAGAGCAATCGCTTGGTTTCTGTGGAGCAGATACTGAAGTTCCAAGTCCTTTACAGAAAATGGTGGAGCATTTGCAAATAGCCTGTATGCATTTTCCTGCATGCCTATACCTCCTCTAGATGACTGGCTAGTCACTGCAAAAACATAAGCTTCACCATGCTGTATTGTTTAGGGAATGACATGGGGGAAACTGTGCATGCTTGATATGGATGCCATGTTTTGACAAGAAAGAAGATCGTTTATTAAGAGGGAGACACAGAGGAGCCTGGGGGTGTGCTGTGCCTCCCCCACGGCCTGGTTCCAAGATGCAGATTTTTGGAAAGTATTTTTTGCCTGTGCCTGGTGGAATCTGTGGAGCGAATGTGCTCACAGCCTGTGCAGATTAGATGTGTTTGGACTGCGTGTGTAGTCACTAGTGTTTGCTTCTCACCATCCCCTCATAGCATATCCCAACACCTGGCCAGGTGCTATGAGCCACTCGGGTAAGTCCAAGAAAGCAGGAGGCAGCAGAGCTCTGTTGTAGTTGTTGTTTCTGTTGATGAAAAGAACTTCCTTCATCCACATGTACTAATAGTGTTTATCATTTTGTTTACTATCTAGTGTTGACTTATTCAGATGAAAGTAACATTCCTTTTTTGTATACTTAATGCCAAGACTTGCTGAAGACCTACTATGTGTCTGGCCCTGCATAATCCTACCAGATTGCCATGACAACCAGTTGTTATATAGAAATCAGAGTTTGGAGATCACTCCATGGCCCAAAGTCGCTAGCTCAGAAGCCAAGAAATTCAGTTTTCGATCCAAGGCTGGCTAACTTCACACTTTTGTTATTTCAGATAATCACTCAGGAATAAAAGAGAATGTCCTAGATAACGGCTCAATCTAGTCTAGGACATTTAGGACCTGTAGCTGTCTATTCTGTTCACAATCCTCCCTCCCGGCCTTCCCACATCACACGGAGCCATTGCCTTGCTCTGCTCAGGGGCTCAAGGGAACAGAACTTGGTCCAGCATCAGGGCTCAGCCTTTCAGTGTGTTTCTAGGCTTGGCTCTTCCTCCCTTGAGCTTCAGCCATTGCCCATTGCGACAAGAACAGCAGGCTTCCGCTTCAGCAGGGTTCCTTAAATAATAGCCAGTCTAGGCAAGCCGAGCTAGCCAAGCCCAGCAGAGCCCTCAAAAGAGCCAAGGACAGCAACCATTGCCCAGCAACCCTCACCCCAGATGAGCGGGGAGTAAATGCTGCTGTAAGGACGAGATTTGACAGCGGCTGATAGATGTTGCCTCAGGAAACACTGGCCAATGCAGACATGGTCTTGAGGGGGATGGGGAAGACTAGACAACCTAAACTGTAATGGACTATATACGGGAGTGCAAGACTCAAGCTCACCACTTTTAGAAGACAGTATTTCGTTTAATCATAAAGGTGGGCTGGTACATTTTTGTACAAAATTAGTGATCTAAATATATTCTCCAAAATGAGATCAAACTAATGATGCCACAGAGGAGTCTCGGGTGAGAGGATGAAAAAAGAGGTATTTTGAGCTTCTCATTTCTGGTGGGTGACTATAACAGATGCAGAGAGTGAGCCCAGGGGAAAGCATTTCTCCATAAGGAAGAATAGCCCATGGGCTGTGCTTCCGGATGGGTAGGAGAAGCCACCTGTGACCTGCGGGTTTGTTGGCTCTCGTGGTGGCTAGACCCCTCTACTTGACAGGTTCACCACGAAGCACCCCTCCTTTGTCAGGGAGCAAGTAGAGATCCTGAATGCTAGCTGGGACCCATTTTACGAAGGGCAAGTGCCAGCATGGGGTTTACAACCTGAGAGCTAGCTAGGAAGGAGGGCTTGACTCAGCTTCACGGAGCCCTCTGTGTGTACCAGGAGAGGGGGTGGTTCTTGGTGAGCAGTACTGTGCACGGAAGTACAGCAGAGTCTTTGCTGGGTGGCAGTAATAGTGCCAGTAAAGGTGACTGTACCCAGTTCCATGCCCAGGCCTGCTGCTGAGCTCTGGATACCCTTCCCTGTCACCGCACACCACGCTTCCAATGACGCATGGCTCGGGCCTTTGCACAGGGCTCCTGAGGTCTCTGTGAGGGAGAGGGAGGAAGAGAATGCTGGGGCCACTTCATTAGACATCTCCTATTGGTCTTTGGCCAGCTGAGATCTAGGAAAAGGCTGCAACCGGCTGAGGAGTTTCCATGGCAACAGCAGGCGGCATAGCTCTGGAGGCAAGGGGGGGGTGGCTTGGGGAAATGGGAGAGGCCATGAAGGCGGGAGAATGGGGTGGTGAGAGGTGGTGGGGGGGGAGGGAAACCAAAAAAGAACAAAAGAGAAAAAGTCAGAGGAAGAGAGGGAGAGAAAAAAGGAAGGGGAAAGATGCGAGGGAGAGAAAGAGTCAAGAGGAAGGATGGGGCACAGGAGAAATATGACTTATAACCCCAACTTCATGATCCAGGAACATGGGTGCCTGTATCTTTGGAGCCTGTGGCTCACCAGCATGAGGAGCACATAGGGCTAGCCCCAGAAGACCTGCTAGCCACTCTGAGTGGGGTGGTAGGAAGTTTCCAGAACAAATTTTGGCAACCGACAACAAATTCTACCTGCTTCTGGTTCCATGGGTTTGGGAGATTTGTTTCTTTGAGTATCTGGAGGACTGAATCCAGGGCCTCACTTTGCTGGGTAATCACTCCACCATTGATCAGCACCCACAACCCCACAGCCCCTCCTTTTTAATTTGTATTTAGAGACAGGTCTGACCTCACATTCAGTCATTCCAGGTCATTCATCAGGCATTACCAATTTTGTTTTTTAAGACGAGAGCCTGCCAACCAAGGTAGGCTGGCTGAGCAGTGAACCCTAGGGACCCACCTGTATCTGTCTCTCCAATACGGGGATTGAAGTGCAAACCAAGACTTCAGAGATTTTTATGCAAATTCTGAGACTGGAACTAAGAACTTCATACTATAAAGCAAGGATTTTACTAACCAGCCAACTGGCCAAGTCTACTCAGAGCAATTTCTTAACCATCCAAACTTCAGTTTCCTCATCGTCAAAAAGAAACAAGCATAATGGTTATTTCATGTGATTGTGACATTAAGTAAAATAATACAAGGTGAGGAATGGTGGTACACATCTTTAACCCCAGTTTGGGAAGATATAGGCAGATTTCTGTGAGTTCAAAGCCAGCCTGGTCTACATCGTGAGTTCTGGGACAGCTGGAGCTATAGAGGGAAACCTGTCCCAAACAAACAATGATAATACCAACCAAAAAACCCACAGGAGAGTCTCAGGGCTGGCACATAGTAAACATTTTATAAATAAATGTTACTTTTATGTGTTACTTCGTTACCATTGGCCCTGTCTGAAACTCCATTTCCTCATGTGAAAAATGAGATAATCCCCTGCCTCAGACAGCTTTTGAAATGCATCACTGTAAGTGCTTACGAACTGTTAGCCAGTACTGTTATGTTGTTAAGAATAATACTTTATGGGGTGCCTGGTACCTTTTCAAAACACAATCTATGGTGTCACTTCATTTAACTCTGGATAGTCATCAGCAACAGGCATCCGGATCACTTCCCCCTCTGAGCCTACATGCAGTTCTAATCACAGAAGCCATGACCCCATCAAATCCCAGAAACAACCCTTCCACATAGGCATCACTGCCATTTTACAGTTGAGAAATTACAGGCACTCAGGGGGAAAGGAATCTGCCTGCTGTTTTTCTTAGAACTAGGACTTGAAAGTAGACTGACAGTTATGGGTGACAAGCAATGTGAGAGAACTCTAATTACACCAGTGATTTTCACCTCAAACCAAACATTTCTTCTTTCCCTTTAAACCTAAATTAAATTTATACTTCTATAGATACATAAAAATATTAGAAAGTACATCTTACTAGAGTGTTGGGTCCAACACTTGGCAACTACGTTGCAGTCAGCCCAGAGTAAAAGGAAGCAGCCATGGGCCCTTGGGGAGCCTCATACACATGTGACAATGTCCTGGACATACATAAGCTGCCAAGGCACTATGCAGGCTCCCTAGAGTAGATGTGGAGTCCAGAGCTGTGTGAATACTCTGAACAAAAAAACTATAGACTGAGTAACTGACCAGTCACATCTGAATATGGAGCTAAAACCGTTATGAACAGCAAGTAGAGGCAGCTGACTTAGGTGTTTCTCTTTTTGTTTTTCACAGAAAGGCAAACAGCAGATATTGCAACAACAACACCGGCCCGCAAGTGTGTATGTGTGTCAGGGGAGATTTGAGAGAGACAGAAAAGAGAAGCACAGGAAAAGAAAAGGATGGATGCAGAACTTAAGGGAAACATGAGCCACAGGAAGAAGATGCTGAAAGGCAAGAAAAGGAAGAAAAATAATACCAAGGATAAGAGAGGAAAAAATGAGTAGCAGCTGAGAAGGAGTGGCGGGCAGATAAACAGCCTGAGACTGAAAGGCTTCCAAGAGAGATGGGCAGGGAGGCAGAGACACACAGAGGCAGGAAGACAGACAGCAAAGAATGAGCAGCATGATGTGGAGATGAAAACACATGCTCCATACCTGCAAAAACAGGGCTGAAATCCCCACCACCCCCTGCTACTCCCCTTCCATAAGGAGGGACTGAATCCATCTCCGCATTCTACAAAGGCTGGGCTCAGCCAACACTATTTATAATAAAGGGGTTTTAAATCAGTGCTATAATTTGGAAGCACACATGTTTTAAAGATCTTCTCATTGGGAAATGTAAAGAAACTTTAATTTCCTATCCAGGGAATTAAAATCACCCTTTTCCAGCTCTCAAAAAATTATTTGCAGTGATGCAAATTCCTCCTATTGAAACTGGTTTGATTTTTGCCATGGTGGACCTGATTCTTCCAAGACCTTATGTGGGATGGATTTACATTTGCTCAAAAGGCAGTTATTATGTGCCTACTGAGTGCAGGATATAGACTGGGCAGAGTCCAGAATCTCTAGGTCAATAAAAGTCTTGGTTCGGCTCCAAATTATTCAATCATATCCTATGCAAAATTGAATCAATCCCTTTCTCCAGATAGAAATGTCCCCACATCAGGCTGAGAGATAAACTTCTCTAGTATGGATGGAAGGCTGGGACCCAGGACAAGCCTGTCCACCTGTCCTCATTCCTTTGTTCGATGTTAAGAACAGGCATGTTCTGAGGCCCTTCGTAAGCTCTTAACTGCCCAGTTCTGCTAGGAAGAATGAAGACAGAGGATGCAGAGCTAACAGAGACAAGGTGTGCTGATTGTTGTTTGTTTTCAACTTGACAAAATCTAGAGTTACCTCCAAAGAAGGAGCATCAGTTGGGGCATTGCCTCCATCAGATTGGCTTGTAGGCAAGTCTGTGAAACATTTTTAAAATTAATGATTGATGGAGGAGGGCTCAGCCTGCAACAGGAAGTGCCACCTTTGGGCATTGGATTGTATAAGAAAGCAGGCTGAGCAAAACATAGGGAGCAAGCCAGTAAGTAGCATCTGCCTACATGATCTATAGTTTCTGGCTGGCTTCCCTTCCTAATAGCCTGTAAGCCACGAGACGAAATTAACTCTCTCCTTCCTGGGTTGCTTTTGGTGACAGTGTTTATCACAGCAACAGAAAACAAATGAAGGCATAACTATGATAGGCATCACATATGGTGCCCCACCCACCTCTGCACACATTTCTTTACACAGCTCTGGTCTCTACATCTTTCTGACCCAGGATGCTCTTAAGACAATGGAGAATGAGTGGATGCCTGTGAGGTGGGTCTCCAAAAGAGAATTCCAACAGCAAGACCAAGATGTGGACCAACAGACTCACTTGACCACCTCTCTGAAAAGTTTCAAGGTAGTTTCTGCAGTTTTTCAGAGTCTCCAGCAAGACAGAACTCTACTCACCCCAAGCAGTGATAAGTGGTTCACCATGTACTGCTCCTTCAGCCCCACTATCTCACTCTGTCTCCTTCCTCCTTGGGATTCACAACTGAATAAATGTTTGTACCTACACCTCACACTTGCTCTTCTAGCTGGTGTGACTGCCCTGTAGAGAGGTGCCTCTTTCCACAGAATAAAAACTATGCATCAAAGAGTGACTTCTGGGAACATACCTATGCTGCCTATCGGTGGAGAAGGAAGCTATTTTCTAGCTGCAGAGAAAATGCTAAACCAGTAAGCCTGTATATAAACATATAGTTATTACTTCAGCAAATTCCACAGAAGAAAGGTAACTAGGATTCTGTGAATATAAAACACATCTGTTTGCCCAAACTGAGTCAGGAGAGCCTTCTCCGCGTGAAGTGACACTTAGGCTGAGAGCGGAAGTAGACTGTAACTTGAACATGGGAAAAACAGAGGGGCAAGAAATCTGGGATAGCAGTGGGATTGAGGCAAACCAACGTCACATCACACCCAGGCTAAGTGGTTGGAAGAAGCTTAATTCCAGCTCTGTTGGACTCCCATGTCCAAGCTCTTTGTGTTATGTTCAATATCTGGAGAGTAGAAGAGTATTTAAGAATAGGAGGAGACTTCTTAATCTCATTATGTACACTATGAAGAGATCAGCTAGATGCTTCTTTAAATTGAAAGTTCCTGGAATGTATATGGAAACTAGTTCAGTCACAAAAGAAGCTACAGTTTTCTGCAAATGTGTCTGTTAGGTGTAAAGGGAGAGAAGTTGTAAGTCCACTGGTCAATTACCTTGAAGCTACTGGGAGGTAGAGCATCTTCCTAAGCCTGTTGGATTCATCTAGCACCAAAGGAGCAGCTGTCTTTGCAAGGAGACTGAGGAGGAGAATTGGGCTTCCTATGTGGAGAGGAGCTGACCTCTAGTACCTTCTTTCAGAGTAGAGATCCAAAGAGTACCCTATCAATGGAAGACAGCATTCTAGAGTAGGAGAAAAGAAGGGTATTTATATTCTAGTTTAGTCTACAGCCCAAACTCATATAGTAACGAGAAAATAATTTTAGACCTACCAAAGAACAGTGCATACAAAGAATCCCAGATGAACTTTATTCCCAAAGGTACTAGGACAGTAGAAGCCAATAGTGTCTTTCCTGCATGAAGATGAGAACCTTGTCTTGATAAAAATGAACAGAATGACATGTCTGCCATATACAGAGAATACTTCAAGGACAGGGAGAGCAGAGAAGCTTCAAATGACAGTGTCACAAGTCAGAGAATACTAGAATTGAGTCCCAAATACAAAGGTAAGTCACATGGCCCTTTCAGGAAGCTTGCCAAGTAGAAACACGGCAGAAAATAGACAAACTTGTGCAGTCCTGTAGCCTTGCATTCTGAGACCCTGTTGGAGTTAAATTCAAAGATGATCAAATCTAGCTGAAGAAGATGTAGCCCAGATTGCTTCCAGATGAAATCATAAAGACATCAGTCCTTTGTGAGGCCACAGATTCAAATGAAAGGCAATCAGACACACCCTGGTTCCTCTTCGTCCCAGTCCACCTCAATTCAAGACTTGAAATCTGAATTTCATTTGACTAAAGATAATGATTTGTGCCCTCTGGGATATTAAACAAACAAAATATAAAAAATTAGACTTGTGTCCAGTTTTTAAAATGCAATCTCTAGCACACAAGGAAATGTTACAAGACATAGAGGAATGCAGGTCACTGTGGACCATAATCAAAAGAAAAACGATCAGTAGAATCAAACTGATAGAAGACAAGTTATTGGAATTGGCAATCAAGTTCTTTAAAATAACCACAAACATGTTAGAGTTCACAGGGGAGAGTGCTGAGCAGAATGGATGATGAAAGCGGACTATCGAGAGGCTTAACAGTTACAAGAACTTGCTCCTCTTCAAGAGACTCAGGTTTAGTTCCCAGCATCCACGTCAGGCAGCTCACAACTGTCCTTAATTCCAGTTCCAGACGACACAGTGCCCTCTTCAGGCCTCTGAAGGCACTGCACACATATGGTGAACAAGAAATACTCAGGCACATGCATAAGGCACAGCAAAAAAATAAATAATAAGCAAACAAATAAATAGATAAAAAGAAAAATAGGCTGTTGGAAGTCCTAAAATATTAACAATCAAAAGGAAACTGCAGATCTGAAACTGTACACATTTGAAATGAAAATGTGAGTGTTATGGGTTAACCAATGGTGGTTATGATAAAGAAGAAAAATTAAAAAATTAAAATTAACTCACTAATAATTACTCAAACTATAACACAGAGAGAAGAGGGCAAAACAGAAGAATGCTTATTTATGGAATAATATAAAATGATGTTACCTATATGTAGGTGCAGCCCCAGAAGAAGAGCAGAAAGACAAAGGGGTCATCTTAACTATTAAAAGACATGTGGCTAATCATTTCCAAAGTTGATATTTTTAAATTTATTCAGAGATACATGAGTCTCAGATAATCTTTAAAAGTATGAATACAAGAAATATCTATGCCTAAGCTATACCTAAGTACAGCATAGTGTTATTTGATGCTCCTCCTGAAGAGGAGACATGAATGAACATCTATCTACTCATACCAGATAGGGAGCCAATGACTGGCAAATCACCAACACCACCAGAGACCAACTTGGAGCCAATGAGTTTTATTGGGGCTACTTACAGGAGTAGGAGTGAGGGGTCACTTACAGGAGCAGAAACTACTCAAAGACAGCTGCATCACCAAAACCTACCCTATCTTGGGTGTCAGCTTACAAAAGCTAAAAAATTGGTACACACTGCATATCCTGCAGGTAACTTAATGGCTTAGAGAATGTCTTTTCTACATGATTCAGTTGGTCTGAGCTTTTTCTAGGCAGTTCCTCTGATCTGTGCTTCTTCTAGGTGGCTGGGCTTATCTGACAGTCAGCATTCTACCATTTATATAGTCTTGGGGAGAAAGGGACCTAGTGCATCTGGTCGGTTTCAGGGACTTTCTGAAGTCTATGAGTTGTTTACTTCCTGTCTTAAGAAGCTTCCCTGGAGTATTTCACCTTCCTTAAACTGTCCAGTTGTCTCATCTCCCTGTCAATATCCTATCTTAGGCAAAAAAGAAAATGGAAAAGAGAGGATGGGGAGGAGAAGGAAGGAAGGAGGAAAAGAAGGAATAAAACGGGAAAGAAAGGAAGGAAGAAAGAAAGAACTGACTCCTATTGTAAGTGCTTAGCAGGAAAATGTTGAATTAAAACTCTATATAAAGATAATATCCTCCTAAAGTAAAAATAAATGTTTTATGTAAATAAAACCTGGAAAAATTCATCATGTAATGTTGAAAGAAAGGTTAAAAAATTTATTATGAAGAAAAATTATATCAGATAAAAATTCAAAATGCAGAGCTGGGAGCTCAGTGGATAAAATAAATAGCTATGCATGCATTGAGGTTGATATATAGCTCAGACCCCCAGGACCCACATAAAGACAGGCAGACAGTGGGGTCTGTAATCCCAATGTTTCCATAGTGAGAGGACAGGTGGGGACAGGAAAATCCCTCAGGGGTTTATAGACCATTGTGGCCCACGAAGCAGCTAACAAGAGACCTTGTCGAAAACAAGGTGGAACTTGAGGTTAACCTCTGACCTCTACACAGACACCTAGGCATGCACATGTCTAGACTCACAAATACAGACACATGTGCACACACAGCACATATATGTACATCATACATATACATGTGATTTTAAAAAGAATTATAAAGGAAGACTAAATGTAAAAATAGACAAATAAATAAAAAACTTATTTTAAAAACTATCAGTTCTGAGCTACTGGTAGTATGCCCACATTGCTTTCCTTTTAAAAACTTTTCCATGGTTCAGTGTCACCAACAAAATGAAGTCTGAAAGTCCTAATTACCATGAACTCAAGGCTTTTCATTCAATGTCTCACTTTGTGTCTGCAGATTTATCTCTGGTCATCACATCTAGAAAACACACACACACACACACACCCCACATGATCTTCACCCTGGTCCTTTTCAGGGATTTCCTGAAACTTCACCATAGGCAGATTGAAATACCTTATTTTTGCATGGTTGGGTATCAAACCCTGGGCCTTACATATCCATGCAAGTAAGTGTTGTGTCCCTGAACTTCATCTCTGACCCCAGACCAAAATATTTAAAATTACTTACACACTCTGGGGTCCTCATGCTAACAAACCATTAAATTTATTACTCCCTATGTTTAACATACCTCACATACTTTTAAACTTTCTGCAAAACCCAAAAACTTACATTACAAAAGCCCACATTAAAATGGCATCTTGCTATTTGTTGGACTGATTAGGACCTGAATGAAAAACATCCTGTATCTAGAGAATTACTTGTCTTCCAAATCCCTTAATAGAAGCTATATGTTATCAGCCTCCCTTGCAGCTAGGACACTGGGATACAACTTTGGCTTTACCTCCAGTCACTATCTACTAGGCTTTGTATAAGAAGCCTATACTCTGGAGCTAGACATAATGGCTCAGCAGTTTAAAGCACTGGCTGCTTTTCTAGAGGACCCAGGATTAATCCCACACCCCCAGGATGATTTACAACTGTCTGTAGCTCAGGTCTCCCTCTTTTGGCCCTTGAGAGCACTGCACACATATGCTGCCTAGAAACACAAGCAGGCAAAACAACCATACATATAAAATAAAAATAAAGGTAAAAATAAGTTTGAAGAAGCTTGTGATTTGTAGAATTTGATGCTATATGTAATAGATTTGCAACAATCACATCCAGTTTCCAAAGACATCAACTGCAGAGTATAATCAATGTAGAGATGCTAGGCCCAGGCTCATTAGACATGTTTGATTATGTCACTGCATGGCCTCTGTGGTGTGACATAGGATGCTACTTCTGATTGCATATTCTGTGGGTCCTCACGGAGATTTTCTAAGGTTTATAAGAGGCCCTTTAATGCATTTTCTCTATTTACCTAGCTGAGGCTAGTTTATGTTATTTGCAACTATCATCTCTGATTAATAAACTCTGTCTTCTCTGAATTCTTCCCAGGTCTCCTCCCTGCCATCTCCCATCAACCATCTCAGCTACAGATGCACAAAAACTTTTATTCCCAGTTTGGGGATCCCGTGGTGCCCTGCACTGACTTCTCTTCCATAGATATTACAGTGTTCTCATTTATTCATGTGTATGTTCTCTGTCCATTTCTTAGACCAGTGCCTGGCCAGTACAGCAGGATGCTAAGGACCTGTGGACTGATGGCAGGTGCTGAGAAAGCAATGGGTCCTCATGCATACAGTAGATCAAATGTACTAGTACCCCCTTTTCTCAAAATCCACAACAAAAGCAAGTCCAGGCTCTTTTCTCTAACAAAAAAAAAAAAATGATGTTGTCAAGTTCAGATTCATGTAATGACAGAGCAGTAGCAGACATCCATGTAAATGCCAGGGTCTTCCTACTTCACACACTGGGAAGTCTTTTCTTACCCAGTACTTTTAGATGGCCTCAAGAAGTATCATAAATTCATGTATGCATGAAAGACACTAAAAGGACTTCATATTGGGGGCTGGAGAGATTCCTCCGTGGTTAAACCACCTGTTCCTCTTGCAGAAGACCAAGGTTCAGTACCCATCACTCATATAGTAGCTCATGATCATCTATAAATCCAGTCCCAGGGGGCCAACAGCCTCTTCTCATCTCTGTAGGCACCAGGAACACACATGATACATGGATATACGTGCAAGCAAAATATTCATAGACAAAAATAAAATAAATATCTCTAAATGATTGAAAATGTTTTGTGGAAAACTGCAGAGCTATAATAATAACTGCTTAACAATGAGTTCTTCAGAAGAAAGCAATCTAGTACTTTCACCATTTACCAATTTCCTTGGTGTCAACATGGCTGCTGTAATTCATTTTAAGACACTAATGTAACAGCGTTGTGTGTGGAGCTGTGAGGAGACATGTAGAAGTGTACCATGGAGTAGAGATTCCATCAAGCCAAGACAGCAGACACAAAGAACTACAGGAGGATCTGGGGATGAAATCTACAGGAACACAGGCTTAAAATAATCAGAAATTGATGAGCTTTGCATATTAATTATCAATGTTTATAAATATAACTAATTTAAATGTTATAGAATTTGATTTGTTTAAATGGCTATATTTAATAACTAGCTTACCGAACTCCTGAATATTTACTGGTAGGTTTGCGGAAGCTGGTGGGAATCAGTATGCCACAAATTCCATCAGCTCTAATGACCTCATTCTATCTTTAGCACGAGGCTTCAATCCATCCCAAGGTATGGAAGTTGAGAAAGCACAGGTTTGCAAGTTAGATACTTGACTGAGATCCTGTGGTTAATTACAGGTGACATTAGACATCAGGTGACATGGGGCCACTTACTACATGGCAGACAT